>JALRMF010000789.1:0-11622 GCA_026120015.1 Dendrostoma leiphaemia
ACACACACACACACACACAAACACACACACACACAGAGAGAGAGAGAGAGACAGAGAGAGAGAGACAGAGAGAGAGAGAGAGAGAGAGAGAGAGAGAGAGAGAGAGAGAGAGAGAGAGAGAGAGAGAGAACAAAATAATAATAAAAACTGCAATTCAACAAACCTGGGCTCAAAGAAGCTCCGCCTCAATCACACTCTCATAGGGTCGAGGGTCTCGCGAAATGCCCACAACCCTAAATCCCGCGTTGCTCAACAAAGTCCTCCATTGCTCTTCTGTCCTCTCCAGTCCAGAAAGGTAGATCATGAGCGAAAGGTCCAAGGAAGTTTGCATTCTCATTGCGTTTCGGGCCGGATGACGTCGTCACAGATCAACAATTTCGAATGCGCTTTCTCCATAGCTGCCTTGATTTGTTCCAATATGCGCAAGCAATCAGCGTCCACCCAATCGTGCAGAACTGCATGGAAGAAATAGGCCCTAGCCCCAATGAGCGGCTGCGGTGTGAAGAAGTCATGTGGCATCCTGCTTATCCGTGGGTCAAGACTCAAGTCTTTGTCACTCTAGGACGATACCACCTCGGGCAGATCCTGGACGACAAGCTTGGCGGATGCTGGCATGTCTGGATGCCTGGAGAGCAGTTGGGCCGAGTCCAAGCCATGCATACCGCCAATGTCCACAAAGAGAGGGCGCTCTGGATCCGTGAAGTCTGCACCCGAGACGAGTTGCCTCGTATCGTAAACCTCAGTCCAGTTCACTTTGTACTCTCTAATGGCTTCCATCATGTTGCGAGAGTGTAAAAGACGATCGCCTCTGCGCTGCACAGGCTAAACCTTTATATTCTTATCATATACCCCCTAGTTTATTCAGCTTGCTGCAATAAACTAAAAATCTCAATAGCCAATAGATTCCTCTACCCTTTTAAGCAGTTAATGTTGGTAGGGTCTTATTTGGTTAAATAGTGCACTATTAGTTATATAGTTTATTTATAGTTAGTGGTTGTTGAAAGGAAGAGAGGCTATTTACGTTGGGAAACGAGGCTATGGAAGGTAGCTTATGTCTCTCTTTGTTCTACACTAGCCATAGCTGGCTAGCGCTGGTTTGCGTCAAACTAGTCCTCTAATTAGGCAAACGTAGGCCTGGTTTTTTTTTTTAGCTATAAACTTATATTAGCAGTTTTTTCTTTTTCACTAGCTATATAATTATATACTTTCTCTTATTATTATATAGAAATATTTTAAATAGGCAATTGCCTGCCTAACGGGGTTAGCTATATATATATACGCTTCTTTTTTCTATCCTTCTTCCCTTTTTTTCTTTCATTACTTTAATCCATAGCTCTCTTTATAAATCCTTCTATTTATATAGCTAGTTAGTTATTGTTAACAAGCTGTTTTAAAGCTTAATTAGGCAATGCTTTAGTTATAGCATTAGCTAGGTTATCGTTTTTATTAATCTATCTAATTTCCAAGATCTCTTGCTGTTTGTATAATTGCTAAAGTGCTATTATATTAATTATTAAACGCTTCTTTTTTGTTATATTAAGCTTAATAAAGCATTTATATAATAAGTATAAATTTATATATATAATAAAAGAAATAAGTAGAAAACTAAGTTAGTTTATAATTAATTAGATTATTGTTGCAATTGCTAGTTTAACGTTAAAATTGTTAACTATATTATAAATCTCTAACGCTAAAATGCTCTAAGTAACTCTTTTGCATTTAGTAGAGCTTTAGTAGATAAAGTTGTTTTAAATTGTAAATTAGTTATTTATATAAATAACCTTGTTTGCAAAAATAAATATAAATCTAATCTAAAAGCTTAAATTTTTATTATTTGCAAATAAGCTATTTATAAATATAAAGAGTTTAATAATTAAAAGGTTAAAGGGTATATATTATAAGCTTTGTTAAAGGTTGCTTGCTTGCTAAGCAAAGTGCTTATTTAGCGTAGTATACTTAGCTTTGCTAAGGTTTAAAGTTTAAGCGGCAGTAAAAAGGTTAAATGCTGCCTTTAGTTAATAAATTAAAGCAATATAAGCACTTTAAGCTTTTTATTTTAAGTAGTGTTAAGCGCAGTCTAAAAACTTAGCGTTAATAATAATAATCTTTATGCTTTAACCTTTTTATTGCAGAAAAAGATTATTATTATTAAGTAATAATTTAGCGCTATTAAACTTAAGGGATATCTTTGTTATTAGCAGTGTTTTAAGTTTTGCTTAGAACTTAGCCTTTTTTAGCTTTTTATCTTTAGCGGCTGCAAAAGAGATTATTGCTAAAATTAGGGTATTGTTTATCTGTATGCTTATTAAACTAAATAATAATAGTGGCTTTTTTGTAATTAGAAGATATAGGTTATAGGTTGATATCTTTATGCCTAGCTTTTCTTAGTGGTAGCTTTGGTATATTGCAAACTAGTGTACTCTTGCCTCGGCAATGCTGTATAATGGTTTAATTACTTAAATAATTGTTTTAGCAAGATACTTATGTTTTAGTTTATTTAAAACAGCAGCTAAAACAGTATAAAATAGTTTTATCTATAACTATAGGTAGGCTTATATAATATTACAAAGTAAAAGCGTTATTTCTTAACCTAGAAATAAGAGTGCTAAAGTAAAAAGCAAACGCTAGCTTATATGCTAAATTATAGGCAATTGTATAAAAATAGCTTCTTTAGCTATATTATTATAGCTTTAAATAATAAGGCGAGACTTTTTATAAAGCTTAGAGGTTTTGCCTTTAATTTCCTAAATAATATAAAACTTAAATATATAATAGCTGCTATGCTTAGCCTTATTATATTACTCAAAGCTAAAAACGCTCTAGCTAATAAGGTTCTTTACCTTATATATATTAAACTCTTTAAACAAGAGTCCTAGCGCTATAATAACGCTATTGTTCCATAGCTTAACAGCTAGTTTATAGTTACCTTTCTCCTTTTTTATAATATAAGCAGTAGCAATAATATAAGCAGCAACTTTCTCCTTTAATTTATTCTTAAAGCCTAGTAGCCGTCCTTGCTTACGTAGCTAAAGCAGCATAAGCATTGTTTTTTTATCAGCGGCAGCCTTAGCGTTATTATTAATAGCTTTGTTATCTTTATTCTAAAAGAAGAAAAAAAAGTTAAAATTTATATAGTCTTAATAATATAGTTAAAAAAAAGTAGATTAGAAGACAATAAGTCTGTTAACTATATTTAAAGTAACATTATAACTATTAATAGCTATAATTTTATAAAAGCTTTGCTACCCTTTCTTCTCTCACTATATACATACTTTACTTCTTAAGAAAAAAGACAGTATTACATTTATTATAAAACTATTTCTAATATTAAAGGCATTACTTACTTAGCGCTTAGCCAATGCCTTGTAAAAAGCCCTTATAGCCTTCTAAATAGCCTTTGCCTGCTTAAAAGTTAAAGGCAATAAAAAAGAATTTATTATAATTTAAAAATAAGCGCTAAAAACCAAAAGTATAAGCACTAAGCTATTAGGTTTTACTATATTATTAACAGCCTTAACAACTATTTGCAAAATAGCATTATTAGATATAATGCTAGCTAATTTAGCGTATAAAATTTTAAATACTTAGCAAAGAAAGCTATAATATCTTTCTAATTTACTTATTAACTAGTATACTTTTATAAACACCTATTTGCATATAACCCCTATTAGCCTAGCTTTGTTTCTAAACTTCATTAAAGCAAAATTTATGCTAGCATTATATATAATAATATCCAATAAGCCTTGGTAGATATTAATCCAAAGTTAGCATAAAGCTTCCTATATAACTTTAGCTAATATAAATAAAAAGAAACATACGCCTTAAAAAGCTATAAAGGCATTAACAACATAAAAAACAAGGCAGCCGTTTAAATATATTACGTTAACCAAGATCTTATAATTAAAATCATAATTGTTATATAATATAAACTTAAATCATTATAGCACCAAGCCATTTATCTAGCAATAATAACAAAACTTCTCAATTAATCGCAATGCTTTCTCATTAACATTATTATGCCTCACCTTCGTTAACATTTAATATAGCTAACTTATTGCTAAGTAGCTAAAACAATAATAAAGCTATTATAACTCAGCTTCTAAGAAAAAGGCTCTTACCTATTTTATTTTGCTTAAAAAAAACTATAAATAGCCCTACTTACAAACTACTAAAAAAGCCTTATTGCCCTTAATCAACTCGTTTATAATATTATTAAAATATACTCTTAAATGGTTTATATTAGCAAAGTAAAAAAGAAAAAGTATAAAAGTCTTAAGAATATAGAAAATAATTTTCTTAATAAGTGTATAGAGAGAGATAGTGCTAATTAATGTTACTATTAATCTTTTACTAAATTTAATAAAAGCTTAGCTAGCGGCTGCTTTATTAATCTAAAGAAATAAGTTTTTATATTAAAGGGCTATATACTACTCTTTGCTAATAGTTAACACTTTTACAGCACTTATATTAAAAAAAACGCCTTAAAAACAAAGTTTAAAATAATAGTCTTTAATAAGAAACTATATAGCTAAAATATTTGCCTTAAAGAGGCTAAAGGCATTGTTACTTATTATATAATATAAAAACGCTTAGTTTATAAGGTATTAGGTAATAGCGGCGCCGTCTTTATTATCCTCACTAAAGTCCTTATAATTATTATCACTTTATAGCTATTGCTAATTAAAATTATATCTTTTATAATCCGTTAAAAAAACTATAAACTCATCTGCCAACGTGCTTATAAACTTATACTAAGCAATATACTAATCCTTTGCCCAACAGCGTTCATTGTTTAAATATTTAGTTAATTAGCAACCTTTTTTGCCACAAACGTAACACTTCTTCTTTTAATTGCTACAATAGTTACCCTAACCGCAGTTGCTGTAATCGCAATTGCTAAAGTCGCAGCTATTGCTATAACCGCCGCTGTAGTAGCCACTATGCAAATAAAAGCCTCCTCTTTTATAAAAAAAGTCTCAGCTGCGGTTATTATTATAACAGCAGTCTAAATAATACTAATTGTAAGGCTTTTCGTTTAATTTGTTAATAATTATTTAATAGAAAAAAAAACAATTAAGGTAGGTCTTAACTAACAAACGCAGGTTTAAAAACAATTCCTTATACTTCTCTACTAGCTTAAAAAAAGTATGCTTAAGTTTATATACCCTATAGCATACCTAGATTACTATAGTCCTTAGAGCTCTCTTACCCTTAAAATTAGGGCTAAGAGCGCGTTAGCACAGCTATAGCTTATTAAGCAAAGCCTAAAGCACCTTATAAAGGCTTTTCTTAGATAACTGCAGCCTTATCTTAGTAAACATTATAAAGGTCTAGTTAATATAATAATAATAATAGTTTACCTTTATATTAAAGTGCTTCTTAATTTTCTAATATACTATTACAAAGCTATCCTACTATTTAATATAATAAATATAATAAGTCTTAGTCCAACCTATAAAGATATAAAAAAACACAGCATAAAATTACTTAACAGCAATGCCTACGTACCAGCAGATGCTAAAGAAAATCTGCACCTTATCATCTAACAAATTATATAATTTACCTATATATGCTTTCTTATAATCTTATATCTTTATAAAAAGAAAAGATAAGTTAGAGTTAATTAAATTGTTCCTAGTAAAACAAAGGAAAAAAGTCTTATATAGGTTATACTTTAAAAAAAGGGTTTAAAGTAAAAGTGCATTTATTGCTAAGTACAATTAATCTTATTATATACATATATAAATAGGTTTCTTAAGCAGGTTAAAAGATCTACGTTAATATGCTGGTTTATTATATTCCCTAATATTCTCTCTCTCTTATATAAGTAATAATATAATTGCTTAATTAAGATAAAAAGGCTATCTTAGTTAAAGGAAATAATTATAAGTTTAAAGAGTAAGTTAATTTAATCAAAGGAGAAAAGGGGAAAGTTAGTCTAGTAAAGAAAAAGGTTGTTATTATAATCTTATTGCCTCTTTAACAAACTCTATTAAAAAAGCTTTTACTGCCTTAAATAATTATAATAATAAATAAATGCTAAGCTTAAAAGTAATTACCTTAAACTCCTTCTTATTCTAAGGAGATAAGTTTTCTATTGCAAGAAAAGCTGCAAACTATTATCTTATCTTACCCTTCTTCTTTTTAGTATAAACTCTTTATTTGCAAAAAAGTCTCTTTAACTTATAATAAAAACTTTAATTAACTATATTAAATATCTCCTTAATCTACCTATTAAATTCCTCTTAAAAGGCATAAAGAAGATTATTATTATAAAGCTTCTTAGTAATATAATTATATATTGCTTTTGCAACTAAAGTTATTAAATATACATTAGTTAAATCTATTATAAAGGGGGTAAACTAAAGGGTTAGGTTAATAATAAACTAATTAGTCTTATTAACTTAGCTTCTTTTTATAAGGTTTTTGTATGTAAAGTCGCTAGGGACAAAGACCAACCCTTAGATAAACCCTTCGTTGTTTGCTATTATTAATAATTATATAAAAAGGTAAAAAAGATTGTTGATTAGTTGAAAAAGAGTTTAGTATATTAGTAGACTATTGCTAAAGAGTATAAAATAGAACTACGCAAAAGAAAGCAACGCTGGAGAAACTTAGCCTACGTGTTTCGTTTACTTTTAAAGGGGTTTTTTTTTTTTTTTTGTATAAATGAGTAAATGGCAGGGTGGTTGCTAGGGTAACAAAGTGTAATCTTTTAAGTTTTAGCGAATGTATTTTAACTATGCGATAGGGAAAAATCGTAAAATTTGAGAGGGTTATTATTATTGCAGAAAGGGCTAGTTTTCAAAGCGTAACAAAGGTTGTTAAATACGAAGGATCACCAGGCAAGATGACTATACTAATTGTAGAGGAAAGAAGGATTGATTGCTTAGGTGTAGCTGCTGTATGGAACTAAATCTTAAAGAGGAAAGAGAAAGTGCCGGCCTCTGTACGGCTTTGCTAGAGGGTTTTTATAAGGCCTTGGCAAACTTTAGCCCTGCACTTTATAACTAGACCTCTTTAGCTTTGGTTATAATAATTATTTCCTTTTTAGTAGCGGTCGCTTTTAAACGCTTCTTTTGCAATCTTTAAGCTAAAATAAGTAAGAATGGTAATAATAGCAATAGTGGTTAGTAATAGAGCTAGTGGCTTTTTTTACGACTTTTTAATTGGTTACTTTTTACTTAATCTATTGCTTAGCTTCTAGCCTTTTTTTGCAACCTTAGTTGCTTTTTTAACCTTTTAGGTTTGTTTGACTTTATACCTTTTTGCTTGAATTTTTTAATAGTTAATTTTTTAATAGCTTATTGTTTAAAGGCGTATAATAGCTTATTTATGCAGCAGAATTGCTTTATTATCTCTTTTTTTACAATAGTAACAGCTGTAATTAGTAGGCAGTAGCTAGCAAAATAGGTGGTCTAAGCTTTCTATAGTTTAGGTATAAAAGCGCATACCTATCTTACGCGTTAATTTGCAACTTTGATTTTTTTTCTTTATGCAATAATTTTAATTTGCTTGCTGCCTTTAATTATTAGTTTGTTTTATTGCATACGTTTGGTTTTTCTTTTTACTTTTAATCTTTAATTATTAATTGCTAATTGCTATTATGCCTCATTACGCGTTTAAGCCTGCGTTTAACTCTTTTTAGGTTTTAATCAATAAAGAGAGTAAGTATTATTACTTTTTCTTTCTTTGCTTAGCTATAGTTTTAACTTTTGCATAGTTTATTAGCTTGTTTAGCGCCCTAAGGTGCGTTAATTCCTTGATTAGCAGCAATAAAAGCTATTTAAGACTAGCTTCGCTTAATACCTTAAGAGCCTTGCCTTTAGTAAATAAAATACATTCTATCTTTATTATTATCTTTATTTTTATTTTTTTTATATAGTTAATCGTATGAATAATATTGTATTTGCGCGTGTTAATAAGATTTTAGCTATTTATAAGCGTAATTTAAAGCGCATACTTGCTATTAATATACTTAGCCCTAATAATAATAATATTATTAATGCTTTGTAAAGTAGTAGTGCTTAAAATGCGCCTTAGTTTATTGGCGGTGCTGCTAACTAAAAGCATGTCTTTAGTGTTAATAATTTCAATAGTTTCAACGATAATAATAAGCCTATAATATTGTTAGAGAGACCTGCTATAAGTACTTTTTTCTTATATCTTTAAGCTAAACTAGCTAATTAACCAATCCTTATAATAGGTTTTTGTTGTCGCTGGTTTCTTTTGACAGTTTAGTGCAGTTTTTAAGATATTTGCTCATACTAAAAGATGCTTCTGTAATGCTTTTGCTGCTTAGCATAGTAAGTTACTTTTGTTTTATAAATATTTATATTTTATGTTTAATTAGGTAAAATAGGCTTTAATAAAATAATAAACAATAACCTTATAATTATTAGCAAAAGTTTTATAGGCTAAGATAGCATTATTAAAATACGTTGACGCAGCTTTTGCAAAAATATTACCGCTTTGCTTTGCTTTAAGCCTGGTAATTAAGTTTTTTAAAAGGAATTGTTGATTTAGGGTATTATTAATATAAGCTAAAACGCATATATTTTAACTTTAAACTTTTGGATTCTGCGCTTAGGCAAGGTTTTTTAGTTTGGCGATGATTATAGCGTTATTATAACTATTTTAAATAAGTAATTTTAGATTTGCTAGAACCGTTGTGTTTTTTATTTTAGCGAGTAAGCGAGGGTTTATTTTAGATTGCGTTTTGGAGAATAAATGTTTAGTATTATAGTTTGTTTTTATTATAGTTTATTTTATTTAATAATATTAACTAAAATATTTGGGCTAATGTGCCCTTGTGAATATAAAATAATTCTTTAACTTTTTAGGTTATTAATTTTTTTTCTTTGGTTAACCTCTCTAGGTAATCTTAGCTAGTTTATTCTAATTATTAGCTTAGTTTTCTTTTGCTTAGCAACGTTTTTCTCTAGACTTCTTATACCGCTAAATAGCTTATTTAATATTTTTTAAATCGTTTTTAAAGATTTATTTATTATATTTATTTAGCTAGCCTTTCTACTTTATTAAGTAGTAGATATTATTATTTAGGATTATTTTATTACAAACCTTTTTAATCTCCTATTCCACATTGTTTTTTTTAAGGTTAAGTAGGTTTGCTAGCCCCTATGTTAGCTTTTTTTAATTTTTTTTCTATAGTTTTAAAAAGCTAATATAAAAGATATTATGCCTATAGAAGTACTTTTCTAGCAGCATTAACTAGTACACTTAGCGACTAATTTTTTTAATAACCTTAAAAAGTCTAATATATCTTAGTTAGAGTTTTCTAAATCTCTAGAGCTTAAGGTTCTTTATAGATAATAGCACCTATAATTTTGTATTAAAGAATATAGGCTAATGTTTGCGATTATAGTACTTTGTTGCTGCTTTATTCGCTTATATTTAATGCTTTTACAGCAATATTTAAAGCTGTTGCAATTTTTTTAGCTTATTATTAATTATTAAAATTTTTTCTGCCTTTATTAGATAAGTGGCGCTTTTACTGCATGCTTTCTTAAATTTATTAGGTTTAAAAAGAAATAAAGGGAGGAATTTGTATAATATTTTAAACGATGCTTTATTACTTATTAAGTTAACAGCGGAATTTACTATAAAATGCGTTAATGGCAATAATATAGCCTAGTTTATTTAATGGTTATTAATAAAATATTAAAGGTAATACTTTAATGTTTAGTTTATTTACTTTGTTTATTTATTTATTTAAGGATAAAACGCTATTAAGAATTTAAAAGCCGTGCTTTTATTTATTAACGCTTTTTAAAACTAGCTGGTAAAGATTAGACTTTTATTCAATATAATGCTCTTAAGCGGCTTATATTTAGTTTTAATTTTAGCATAGAATAATTAAGCAAGTTTATAAGCATTAATGTTTCTTAGCACTAGGAAAAAGAACAATATTTTGCTATATTAGTTTATAATTATAAAGATTATATTAACCAACTTATTATTATGCTAGATTGTTGGCAGACTAGTGATAAAATTTATTAATAGCTTAGCTATAAGCTTAAATAGCTATAGTAGGCTAGCTAACTTGCTATACAAACGATAGCGGCGTAAGAAGCTTTATTAATACATTAAATACCCAACGATATACTCTTTAACGTTACTTCTTATTTTTTTTTAAAAGAATAGGCGGCTAATATTAGCTAAAGTTTGTTAAAATCCCTAATGTCTACTTAGCGGTAAATTATAAAAAACTTTTAGGATTTTTTATCGCAGCGCTTATTATTTAAGAATATATATGCGCAAATAGTAATGTAAGAGCTTATTCTTTACCTTATACTTTTAAAGTAATATATTAGGGCAATTGCTAGAGAGTGCGCATTTAATCTTTTAAATCTTTAAATCTAGCTTTTGTTTAATTTATATTAATTTTATTAAAAGAGAGGGAGATAGCGTAGCATATGTATTAAGGCTAACGGCTGCAATGCTTGCTAAGCCTTTTAGGAATAACTGTTTTTTACTTAGCGCTAGGTTTATAAAATTAAGCTAGTTATTAAACAGGTTTTGCATATTTGCTTAACTATACTTTTAAGTGCTATTATATACTTTAATGCTATATATTTGCGCAATTAAATATAATTATAAACTAGCTAGGTTTAATTGGTTTTTAGCCCTTAGGCTTTTTAAAATTGTAATGCTAGCCTAGATAAAAGCGATAACCTTAGAATAAAAGTTTGCAAAAGCTATCAGCGGCAATTAAAGACGCTTCTCGATATAATCTAGTCTTTAAAACGGCGCATTAGCTAGATTCTTTTTGCCTAGGATATATTTAATTTAGAAATTAAACTCTAATAAGTATATAAGCCAATAAATTTATTTTGCTATTAACTCTTTAGCTTTTATAAATCCTTTAAGGTTAAAATAATTCAAAAGAATAAAAATAAGGAATTTAGCTTTTTTTAAATAATATTACTATTACTTAAACGATAATATAATGGCAAATATTTTTTAGTTATATATCCCTTACTTATTTTCTATATTGCTTAGCTTCTTAGACTAAAATGCAATTAGATGCTATGCTATTTTACCGTTTTTCTTCTATACTTAGGAGAAAATGCCTAAAATAGCATGGCTAAAAGCATTAGTTTGCAATCAGCAAAGTTTCTTTAAGTTAAAATAATATAAAAGTAAAGCAGTATAAAAAGCTAATTTAAGCTAGCAAAAGGCGTTAAAAGCTAGCATATACTTTAGCGCTTTTAGATTAAATGATTTAGGTTTTTAGCCTTGCTTTATGCTCTTTAATATGCTTATTAAGAGCTGCGCGATTTTTAAAAACTAGTAGATAAAGCATTGATAAAAATTGCAAAATCTAATAAAGCTTTAAATATCCCAGTATATTATAGATGTTGGCTAGTCTTAGATAGTTTTAACTCGCTAAAAGTTTATTTAAATATCTTAGGTATTGATAATAAATCTTAAGAATTTTATTTTATTTTAAAAGAAAGAATATTTTAATAGTTTAGCGTAGAGTTTATTTTATATTAGCTAATCTATAACTATTTAAAAATGCTTTTAATAAGTTTTCTTATTTAATAAGAAAATAAAGATATTATTTAAGTATATTATAATAAAAGTATTAATATAATT
>JALRMF010000078.1:0-168919 GCA_026120015.1 Dendrostoma leiphaemia
TAGTAAATAGTTTTATAGTTAACAAAGTTTGTTATTTATTTTAAAAAAGGTAGGTTTTAAAAATATTGTTTTAATTTAAGTAATTTTTTAAATTATTGTGTTTTAGTATAAAAGTATATATTATTAGTAAAGTATACTTTTCTAAATACATTAAGTTATTACTATTTTTTAAAAATAGATTTTTATAGCTTTTTTAGTTAGCGGCATTTTTATATAAAATGTTTTTTTTGGCTATAGTTAAAATATTTGCTTAGTAGCTTTTTATTAGCGGCTTTTAATTTTATAAGGCTTAAGTATATTATTTTGTTAATAGCTGTATTGTTGTTAAATTATTATTATAGTTAATAACGCTTGCTAGTGTTAGCTTATAAGCAAAACTTCTATAATGCGCTGTTGCCTTTCTTATTGCGTTTTTATTATTGTTTACATAAATAATTATTAATTTATATAGCTATAGCGATATACTAAGCAAATTCTTTAAATTAGTTTTATTTAAATAGCTTGTTTTTAACTTTATCCTTTAGTTTTTTATAAAACTAAAATATTATTAGCTTATTCTTTTATTTTAAATGTATTAAAATTTAATAAAAACTAGTAGTATATTTTAAAGCTAATTTAGTCTGTTGTAGCTTATAAAGTTATTGTTTTATAGTGTGCTTTTTGTTAGGGTTATTAAAAGTTTTTTTAAGAAGTTTTTTATAATTTTTATAACTGCTAAAAGCTTTTATAGTCGTATTATCCCAATTTTAATTATTATTTTCTAAATAATTTCTTAGGGTTAGTTTAAACTATTTAGCAGCGTTTCTTTTAAAATAAGTGCTAAAAAAGAGGATTTCTTCTTTATCTCTAGTAAACTAGTTAGCATTATGCTTAAAGTAAGCGCAATTATAAGTAAAAAAAGCCTTAAAAGGTTCTTTTAGTGCCATTATAGAGTTTTAGTTTATTTATCTTATAAGATTTGCTTTTTTAAATAGCTTAAAGGCAGGTGATTTTCTAACTAAGGTAGCTAACTTGCTTAATTATCTAAGTTATAATAAGATTGCTATTATTTTTAATATTAAATAAGGTAGAAGTTTAAAAAACTATTATATTTTTATATTGTTTAGTTAGTGTATACTAAGCCGTTTTAAATAAGAGTTGTTAAAATATAATAATTACTGCTAGGTTTTATAGGTTTTTAAAATGCTAAAGGGTTTATATTAGCAGAGATAGTTAAAAGGGTATATTAATTATAGTAATAAAAATATAGTTGTTTTATACTAGTAAATAATTACTAGCAGTAAAGCTATTTAAAGGTAAATACTTAAATTAATAATTAAAAAGCTATTTATTAAATTTATTTAATAGTAGAAAATATGTTTAAAGATATATTTAGCTCTTTAGTCTTAAACTGCTAAAGTTGCTAGTTAACTGCTATAGTTTACCTTAGTTGTTTATCTTAAACTGCTAGAGTTGTTGATTGACTGCTGCGGTTTAAAGTAGGATTTATATAAACTATTTGTTAGTCTTTGCAGTCTAAACTCTAACCTTAGTATCTAGTTAATATAAGCATTATTTAATATAAGAGATGTTTTTCCTGCAGCAGGGACGTTGGGTTTCGCTGTTTTGTCTTATATAGCCCGTTGGCTTGTTTTGTAACTTGCATGTTATATAGGTTATAACAATACTAAGCTATAAATTATTACAAAGTATAACAATAAACTGCTTTTAGATATATTTCGCTAAATAAACTATTTATAATTTTACTGCTGTATACGCGATTTTATTGCTAAGCTATAAGAAATATATAGCGCTAGCAGCGTTTTAACGCCCTACAGCAAGCTAGTAAGCAAGCTTATAAAGGTATTATAGCAATTGTAATTAATGCCTTTTAAGCTTATATATATATATATTATTTATAAAGGCATAAAGATACTATAGCGCAGCATAGCTAAATAGGCTATAAAATATTAATTAAAGAGGTTTTAGGCAATTTTGCAGGGATAAAGCCTATTGTCTTAATAGCCTAAGCTAAAATTTAGTGTTAGGTTTCATTGCAATTATATAAACCAAGGGGTTTAGCCTGTAGGGGTGATATCGCGCGCCTAGCCAAAATAGTATAAAGCAAGGGGGCGGTTTACGTGTAAAGCGGGTGCTAAGACTTGTTACACCAAGTCATTTCCTTCTCTTCTCTTATTCTCCGAGAGCTGGGCATTCTCATCTGCAACGTAAGATCTCCGAGGACTGGAAAATGACACAAATTCCGTGCCAGCGTCCGACAATAGAGCAACAAGGCACGACTCGGGCCGTGTCACCGAAGCGCAGCAGAACAACAACCGTGCGGATCCATCTTGTTAGAGGACCTCGGGAGCGGACGTCAGAGGCCTCTCTACTCGACACCCCAAATCTTGGTCGGTTTGGTGGTGAACGTGAGCCCGGACGCCCAGGGTTGCGTCGCAAACGCGGTATAGTTGTATGTGAGGCCCCACCTAGAGAGAACACACCACGGTCAACACGACACTCCCCAGATAGGAAGTTCTGGTGAATTGGTACTTACTGGCCCTCTATCGTGGAATACTCATAGCTCACAGCCAAGTGCGCGGATGCCGTGTCGTTGGAGGGCTCCAGGTAGGCGTTGACGGCCGCCGAGCTGGTGTTGGTGGAAATGGTCCCGTTGCAAGGCGTCGCGCCGGAACCAATGCCGCTACCTGAGCATGTGGCGTGGCTATTCTAACATCAGTCACCGTGGTCGAGGGAGAGGGCCTTAGTGAGCTTGGGGGGCCTGGTGGCTGTCAGGAGGGCGGAAGTCAACCGAGGCTGCTGCGTCGACAGACAGGCCAGCAGCACACCGAGAGAAAAAGTGTGCGTGTGCTGAGGGATACTGACAAAGCTGGAATGGCGTCGTTGCCTTGAGTCGTGGCTGGCGCACTGACAATGAAGCCTGGCCAATAGGTATCAGTACAATTGCGTGATGCATCAAAGGGTTGGCTCCTTGCCATGATTTCCTGGTCTGGCGAGAAAAAAGGAGACGGTGTGGCGCAAACTCACTGTACGTTTTATCCGAGCTCGATGCGGTCCAGTCAGACACAGTCCAGGTATAGTTTGAAACCGCTGCTACATTAATGTGCTTGATCGTGCCGGAGATGGCCTTCGTCGGGAGGGCGCCGACGGACGCAACGAGGGAGAGCGCGGCTACGGCGGAGAATTGCATGTTGGCGGCGTCGGAGGATGAACTGAGAAGAGTTGACTAGGGTGAAAAAAGGCGAGAGACAAGACTACAAAACAACTCTGGATGGCTGAGACAACGAGAACTGAATAAGACCGTCCGAACAGCGAGGCCGTCAAAAGAACCATAAACTATATCAGTCAAGACTGTTTCGTTTCTTTATGTCGCTTCTGGCACCCCTGAATTGCCAGCCTGCCCAGAGTGGACACGAACTTGACCTGCGAAGCGGGCCGCCAAGACCTGTGGATGCAGGTCGTCTGCTCGCATTGGCAATCGTATTGATGATCCTGGCTACACAGATCGACGCTCATCAAAAGCTCGGCCAGTCGGGCGCTTTCCAAGCCCACCGAGCTGCATTGCCGTCGATATGAGGCAACATGCAGGCGTGCGGCCCGTATGTAGGATCTCGTAGAGGGCTACAAGTAAGATCCTTCGCCCAAACGCTATCCCTCGAAACAGTACAGCCACAGCGCTAGTAATTGTTTCAATGTTTCAAGTCGCCCGAACGACTAAGCGCATGGAGGCCGGGAGATCATCAGGGGCGCGGATTCGATGATCTGCGGAGCACAGTCGCACAAAGTTGGCAAGGTTGCTTCTAACCTTGTTGAACATGGGACGACACATGCAGGCTTCAAGCTCATCTCCATCCATACCAGCATTCCAGAACCCACTCAGAGCAGCGTATCGCGACAGAGGATCACTCGCAGACACCGTTGCCTGGGCAGGATCAGGCTCGATCCCGAGGCATATTTAGACATCCGTTGGCCAGTTCACATTTCAACCTCCCAGCCTCTGAGCAGCGTCTGGAATGAGCTCGTACGATTCGGTCCAAGTGTCCGACGGACAACATGCCTGCTGCTACCGCTGTTGCTGCACAGTCCACGAATAACAGCTGTGGAACACAGGAGGAACGTGGCGTCTCAGACTCTTGATATACGAAGGGGTAGAGCAGCCACGGGCTCATTTCTTCAGAGACATAGCAACCACTGGCACCTAGTAACATACTCTCTTGCCAATGTTTCCGTAATCGCGCCGAGACGAATCACCAAGTCACAGGGAGAAAGACGACAGAGGCCTCCGGTACCACGGTGCCAGTCGCAATAGCTAGGTATTTGGTGCACGTCCATATGATACATCACGAGGGATTCACTGCAGCCTGTAATAATGCCTCCGTTTTCCCCTCCAGGTCCGCGCTGATTGCACGATCGCAGACAATGACGAATGCCCTCCGCTTGGCCCGCGTCGCATCGCCCTCTGGCAACAGTCCGCGGTCGAGCTCGTCCCAGTGCTTGTCGATGAGCCTCACAAGATCCGCAGGCTGCCTTGGAAGCCCCAACTTCTCCACGGCCTTGGCAGTCCTCTCGTCAGCGAACGGGAAGGCTTCGGGCCACAGCCATTGCACGCGCCGGAAGAAGATATCAAGCCCGGTCCTGCCGAGACCCTTGATCTGCTTCTGCAGGATATCGCGCTCACGATCCCAGTCGTGCCCGGCCTGCTCCCGAACCTTGTCCAGCGAAGTGTCGCCCCCACCGCTCGCAAACTGCTCCGTGACCACCTCTCCGATCAGGCCGACCTGCTCGGCGGTCTTTGCCTTGTGCTGGGTCCTGGCATCCCACATGGCCTGATGGCGATCCTCAGGCGAGGCCTCACCGACGGCCTTGGGCGTCGTGTAGCTGTACGGCGGGTTCAGAATGGTCCGGATCGTGCGCAGGCCCAGGCGGTGAGAGATGGGCCGGCTGAGGATGACGGCGCAGAGGAGCTCTTGGAACGGCGAGAGCTCGCCGCCGGCGTAGGTGCGAAGATCCGTGCCTCGTGCGTCGATGTCTTCAAGCTCGTCTTCCGAGCGGCATTGCTCCAGTGCATCCGAGGAGAGCAAGTAGCGCAAGATCTGGTCATCTGAAGGCTGCGCCTTGGGAGCGCCCCGTGCGGACCGGCGTGGTGTCTTGCTGGATGTCGAATCACTGTGGTCGTTGCCAGCTTTGCGTTTCCCGGCCGAAGTAGTCTTCGAGGCAGATTCCTTTCCGTGGCCTCCACCGTTTTGCTCCCGATTTTCTATGTCGTCTTTACCAACGGCTGATGCCTCATTGGTTCCCTCCCCTGCGTTGCGATGACTTTTATCCTTGGGTGGCATGTTGACAACTCGACTTGGCACGCGACCACGCTTGTGACGATAACTCCACGCTTGCGAAGAATGAAGGAGCTGGAGATGAACAAAAGTCGCGACTGGTAGGCGCTTGCAAATTGTAGCACTAGTCGCTTGGTCGAATCCATGGATGGATGATGACGTCTTCCAGCGAGCATCAGAAACCTTGGAACCAGGGGTGAATTCTCCCTAGTGGCTTCTACAGGGCAACTTGAACAGCTTTAGGTACTTATAGTGCGCACGGATACAGGTCGCAGACTCATGCTGTAAAAGATGAAGCCATATCAGCCTCTCGACAGGCTGATGGAACACACCAGACACCGGCTCTCGATTAATACATGCCTAGGTACTCAGTTGCGGTGAGGATAGCGGTCCGTGGCTACTGCGGCATCTTCCAAAGTTGCTTTTGACCGAGACGGAGAGAAATGAAACTGCGCAGGATGTTATGTAACATATGTTCACACTCGGAAAGGGCAGCATTCGCGTGCGTTGATTACAATACCATTGCCGGCGTTTCGCGTTGGACTGCACACGCCAGCATCATAATGCTGGTGGTCTCGCACTCACTTGGGCACCTACTCCCTTCTTGCCTGCTGGAAGGGCAACGCCTCGGGGACCCGGCCACGGCCCACGGACAAGATCCCAGAACCCATCCTGGAACTCTTCCATCAGACATTACATACACTCAAAAGATTCATCGACAAGGATTGTGTTCATTCGCAACCCCTATCAAAGGCCCGCACCAATCTGGGGTAGCCGTGTGTTGTCCACTGCAGTGTCCTCAACAACTTCCAAGGCTGTCCAACTGGGAGCAACTGCTTGCCAATGGAGAGGGCCTACTAGTCTCGGACTCTCGAAGCATGAGATACTCATTGCGCTACTAAGATTGTGTCCAAAGGGAGACAGAGCACAATTTCATTTGCACGACCCCCTTCACGGTTCTACCTAGTCCTTCGGGAGCTAGGTATTCACAGCCCGAGCTTGATTGGACACCACGGCTGCGCCGCCGACCGACTGCTTATCTCTGCTTATCTTCACGGCCTCCCAAGTTTAGCCTTATGTTGTGGCACATAAGTAGATGGGATCAGGTCGAAGTCTCTCCGGTCCATGAATGGATGGGCTGATGAGACATCAGCGGTCGAAAACATCTGTCGGGGGCAAAACGGTCCAGCGAACACCCTCTCTCTCTCAGTACAAAGGCCCTCTGTGCTACCCCGGAGCCTCCTGAGAACATGAGTGGCCATGACAGCACAGCAGGAGCTGCTAACGAATCGTCTCCTCTCCTTGCCGGCTCCGACGCGGACGTAGAGTCTCTGGCCTCCAGCCTCTCCTCCCAGGACAAGCGCGCGCCGCATGCCCCCACCGGCGCCGTCGCCGAGCGGCTGCCGTACAATGACTACACGACCATCGACTGGCTCCATGACCTCGTCAAGGACACCGCCCGTCTCAGACGCCTCAGGCAGCGCTCGCCGGGCTCGGTCCGGGACCGCCTCGGCCTCTGGTGGGACGCCGCGCAGGGCTGGGTCGCGGCTTTCGTGATTGGCGTGCTGACCGCGCTCGTGGCGTACCTGGTCGACGTGAGCGTTGCGCCCCTTGCCGACTGGAAGGAGGGGCATTGCAACGTGTGGCACTGGTGGTACGACAAGAGGCAGTGCTGGGGGTCGTTCACGCCCTGGTCGAGCTCATGGGGCGCGTCCTTTGCTATCTATGTCGGGCTCGCGGTGGTCTATGGGCTTATCGCCGGCGCCGTCACAATGTCTACCGAGGCGAACCTGCCTGCTGCGAGGGTGGATGAGGACGCGGACGAAGGGAGCTCGACGTCCTCGGACCAGTTCACGGAGACGACGACGGGCAAGATGATGTATATGGCTGCGGGCAGCGGAATCCCGGAGATCAAGACGATCCTGTCGGGGTTTGTCATCCCTCATTTTCTGGACTTCAAGGTGCTGAAGGCGAAGGCTGTGGGGGCGACCTTTGCCGTCGCAACGGGTATGTCTCTGGGCAAAGAAGGGCCGTTTGTGCACATCGCGACGTGCGTTGGATATCTCGTGGCAAGACACATACCGAAATACCGCGATAACGGAAGGAAGATGCCGGAGATCTTGAGCGTCGCTTGTTCGGCAGGCCTGTCCGTCGCTTTTGGAGCACCCATAGGCGGCGTGCTGTTCAGCTACGAAGTAAGTCTGGATGCCTGGGCGGCATACCGGGATCCGCTGCACCCAAGTGCTCATCACTGACTCCTCAACTTTGACAGGAGATCAGCACCTACTTTCCCCGCACCGTCCTCTGGAAAGCCTTTCTGTGCTCGCTCGTCGCAGCAGCCACATTGAGGGAGCTTAATCCGATGGGCACAGGGAAGCTCGTCCTGTTCGAGACCAACTATAGCGAGGACTATCAGATGGCCCACTACTTGGTTTTCGTCATCCTCGGTGCATGCGGCGGTATATTCGGCGGTGTGTTCTGCAAGGCAAATTTCCGGTGGTCCAAATTGTTCCGACAACATCCCCTGATCAAAAACCATCCAGTGTTCGAGGTGGTTCTCGTCGTCCTCGTCACAGCCGTGTTGCAATATCCCAACAGGCTCATTCGATCCACAGGCGACATCGTCGTTTCCGAGCTTTTAGTCAGCTGTAGGCCCGAAACGAGCCCTTCATATGTCTGTCAGCAGGAGGCGTTGCACGACAAGTCCGTGTACTACGCGTGGTTGCTGTCAGGGACGATCGTCAAGTTGCTGCTGATGATCATTACCTTCGGCTGCAAGGTGCCGTCGGGAATCATCATCCCGGCCCTTGACGCTGGCGCACTGTTCGGACGGATGGTGGGTCAGATTCCTTTTCTGTTTGACTCGATATCGCCTGGGATCTTCGCGATGGTCGGTGCTGCAGCGTTCTTGGCCGGAGTGTCACGTATGACAGTGAGCCTCGCCGTGGTCATGTTCGAGCTCACGGGGGAAGTCGACTTCATCGCGCCCTTTATGGTCGCCATTCTGACAAGCAAGTGGGTCTCCGACGCCATCAGTGAGGAAGGCGTGTATGACCTAAGCCAACACTTGCTGGGCCACCCATTCCTCGATACAGAGCATGGTCTAGAAAGGGTGAGAAAGGCTGACGACGGCTTGGTGGAGGAGCTAATACCACCCAATCACACCATGGAGGAGATCACAGTGCATCTGGGACGAGACGGGCGCGTCAGCAGAGAACTCTTGTATGCCAGATTGGGCCAACTGAAATCGAGAGGCTTGATGGATGCCGGACTGGTACTGGTGAACGAGCAGGGCATCTGTCATGGTTATCTGCCCGAGGCCGAACTCGAGCATGGCTTGGCGCTGGACTCAGAGGCAGCGCGTGCTGAAGAGGACGAAAGAGCACATGCGGATACAGACACTGCCGACTTGCTCAAGGGGCCGCTCGCAGATTTCGTGGACCGCACTCCTATCACCATCCCAGCAAACGCACCGGTCGAGTTCGCGGTTGAGATGTTTGGGAAGCTGGGTCTTCGATATTTGATCATCGTCGAGGGAGACACCGCGAAAGTGCTGGGCGTCGTGATCAAGAAGCGGCTCGTGAAGTACCTGGATGGGCTGAGAAGCATCTAACAGTCCGTACACCCTTGATTCGAGGCGTTCTGTGCGCTGTGGGCCGCATCGAAAAGTGCCACCGCTTGTAGCACTCGGACGGCATGTCAAGAGCCTGCCAACAATCGAGACGTTGAAGTATGAGATTTTGCACAGGTGTTCTTAAGTCGTCTATTTCGTGCCCCATCTGCTTTGAATGGCCTGCGGAATGGTGCACAAGGCGCCATGCTCCCTGTCTAGTTGCTCCTCGCACCGTCCTTTGCAGCCCTCAGCTCGTCCATCTTGGCTACCCGCTTCTTGAACTCGACGTATTGGCATTTCTCGTATGTGTGTCTCTCTTGCTGTAGGTAGTCCACTGTCAGCCTTGCTCCGGCAGAGGCGGGCCTGCGCGCCTTGTCCATCAGGTGGGCGGATTTGCAAGTGCGGCCGTCGCGTTTCGGCTGGGAGGGCTCGGCGGGAGGGGGTTCCATCGTACCTCACACTTCCAAGGCAAGTAGTAAGTCTCGAAGCGGCACCGGTTGAGCGGGATCAGGAGGTTGGCGCAGCTGTCTCGGTAGGCGAGGGGGACCTGCGCATCGCGCATCTCCTCGCGGGTCGCCTCTGGATCTCGGGGGTCAGCAGGGGGCGTTCGAGGCCCACAACTAGGCAGAGGAGGCTCTTACTCGGCGGCATCTCGAATGATTCGGCGTGGCCACCCATCTTGACGGAGCAATTGGTGGTGAACTTGCGCCTACAACTGCTTGGTTTTGGGTGCTTTGCGATAGGTCGACCGGCTGCAAGTGACGCCCCAACTCAAGCTCGAGCGTCTGCATGTCCCCAGCGTGGTCCGTGCTCCGGGCCCGCCAAGACGCGGGTTAGGGTCGCCTCTTGCTCTTCATCCGCGGCTTCCGGGCGGACCCGCCCGCATGGACCGCCAAGCGCGCATGGGCACGTGAAAATTTAGCCGCATGCTGCAATCCCCACTCCACCAAAACCCTTCCCGCCGGCTCCAGACCATCACTATTTATAAATATTGACCCCAACATTATACAACAGCAACATTAATAAGTCCGTTGGCCCAATGGCAAGGCGTCTGACTACGAATCAGGAGATCACAGGTTCGATCCCTGTACGGACTGTTTTGCTGGTAGACCTGCAAGGCACAATATGTATTGATTCACATTTTTTGCTATTATAATGAAAAAAGAAAAAAAAGAGAAAAGTGGAAGAAAAAAACCTAGGTGTATGTATGTATATGTCGTGGAAAGAGAAGGACGAGGTCCAGGTCTGGTGTCCGGTATCGCCAGCCCGCCGGACCCCCCCCTGTCGGCGGGGGGTCGGCGAACTGGCAATACCTCATCGTTTTGTACATTTGGAACAAAGGTAACCATTAGCTAACCAGTCCATCAACCAGTTAGTCAACCACTTGATTACTTATTTAACCTAGTCAATTGACTGACTGACTGACTAACTGGTTGGCTGACCGCCCAGGTGGTTGACTGACTGGTTGATGGACTTAGGAAATCATTCACAGACTGAGTTTGTGCCTATTTAGCATTGTACAATTCGAGTCAGATTTTAGATCCACCGTACCACCCCAGCTCTTTGAGCCAACAAGGGGATTTTTCCATGTGAGCGCTGTCGCGCACCACAATCGCGGTCGGGCCGTGCCGCCAAGTCATCCACGCTTATTCTGGCAACACAACACCACATCATGTCGCCGCCGCCATCTCGCCTGGAGCGCGAGAATCCACCGCCGCGACGGAAGTCATGCCTAGGCTGCGTGAGAGCGAAGAGGAGATGCAGCCAGACTCTGCCGGCATGTCTTCGTTGCGCCCAGCGGAAGCTCTGCTGCGAGTATCCATCCCGGACGCCCCACAGATCTCGAACCAGTCCCTCGTTGGATCCGATTCCCTCATCCTCATCCACGAAGCAGCCGCTGGTCCCGCATGACTACGCCCATGTTGAGGCCGTTGGTCCGGATGAATGGATGGGGGTAGATGCAAACACACTCAGCTTCGATGCTCCCTGGTCCGTGTATGTGCAGCAGACGGTAGATCCTCGGGAGATTCTACAAGATCCCGTCCCTCGTTCAGCTTCGGCCTGGGTGTCAGCATATCCTGACGCGGCTATCGTCGATAATGAGCTGAATAGCTCTTCGGATCTCTGCTCCGAGACACCCTTATCGAAAACGGTTCCGCCCGGAATCGACATGTCAAATAGACCGTCTATGCAGCTTGCACCCCTCAGACACGTCAGCGTTGAGATCATCAATCAGGAGGTTCAAGACAAACTTCTGTACGCTCTGGGTCAAATACAATCCGCACCGCAAACAATGTTATTGGAGCTTCAGACTCCTTGGTGTCATCCATCACTATATAAAGATGAGGTGCCCCCAGTCATGCAGGGTCAGTATAACACCAAGCTACTGCTCGAACACCCGAGGAACTCCGTCGTCTTGGCCATGATGATTGAGCCTTAATCAGATGCGCTCTCTGCTTGTGCCCTGTACGGATCAAAGAACGCTGTCAATGGACCGGTCATTATGCGCTGTATCGACGCCAAAGTGAACTGTCTCCTCAAGTCAGACCTCCCGTCGACCATCCACCATGTTTTAGCCCGAACGCAAGCCTTGATCCTTCATCAAGTCATTCGGTTCTTCGACGGTGACATCGTCGCTCGATACTCTGCAGACGCCGTGTTCGCCGACCTCGAGTCGTCAGCTCTTGCATTAACAGCCTTGACAGAGTGGGATGCACACAGCGACTCCGAGCTCGTGAATCTTGACCCCGGTGACTCCGATGCCTCACTCTTGGACCAGATACAGTCCATCCGTCAATTCTGGCGGCAATGGATACTTCACGAGTCCGCGCGGCGAACGATTTTAATCTCACTGTTCTTTCTGAAAGTGTGGAAGCTACTGACAGGCCGGTCAGCCGCCAACTGTCGTGAGGACCAGCCTTATGTAGGCCGCAATTGGACGCTCTCAAGGCACTTGTGGCAAGCGCGTGATCCACACGAGTTCATGGTCGCCTGGCGAGACAGGAAGCATTATGTGGTCAAAAGAAAGACAATCTTGAGCACACTCGCAGACGCTCAGGGGGATGACGTTGAATCTTTCGGGAAAATGTTGCTTACTGTGTCAGTGTGCCATCCTCATCTCCTGTCGCCCTTTTATGCCACCCTAAATATCTCCCCGCAGGTATGGTAATGCGAAATTTCAGATCCGATAGTAGTATTGACACGCATCACAGAGCGATGGGCGTCGATGAGGCTAAAACATGGCTGGCGATCAAGGGGGCCTCCCTGTAACCCCTCGGGTTCAGTACAAAGTAAACCAAGAGTGGATGAACGTGAGAGGTAAACCGGCTAGGGATGAGCTGGGGTGGTAGGCTTGGCCTTCCATACTGCGGACTCAGAGCCAAGGCACAGTGACTTAATTACGCTTCTATCTAGGTTGACTGGGCACGTCAACCTACAAAGATCTAGATTCGCACTACTATTTTTGAGACAAGAAGCCGGCACGCAGGTGGCGTCCGGAAATTGCTATCCTCGGTGCATTGGCCCGGAAGCCAAGAAGACTCGTCCGAACACCGACTACGAAGTGTGAATGGCCGACCAGATTTAAGCGTTAGTGGCGCATCAACATGTGTGATGCGAAGTTGAAGGCTTAATGTATGGCCGTATTTCGGATCTGCCATGCCACAAGTCTCGGCTTACACGGCAACATCACAACAGTTCGCTCGCCGCTCATGTCTCGGTATAAATGGACCATGGCTGCCGCCTTGCCAATCTGTACCGTCCAAAGTCGTGACAGCGGAACAAAATCTGATACCGTTGAGGAATCCTCATCTGGTCAGCTTTGCCTCCGTCAACATGTTGCTGGACACTTGCAGTCTGGCCGGGGCCTGTTGGGCAATAGTTGCCTTCATCACCGGGTCTGATGCCAAACCTATTCAGTCTATCAAACGTCAGACCATTCAGGACCAGTATGACTTTGTCATTTGCGGCGGGTTAGTACTCTTGCTTTTCATTGGAATTTGTCATATGTCACTACCTAGGCAGTCCAGACCGGCTCCGAAGTCACTTCGTTCAAGTTTTGAGACGTCGTTCTGACACCTGGACAGTGGAACCGCAGGCATGGTTCTTGCAAACCGCCTGTCGGAATCAGGCAAGCAGAGGGTGCTGGTCCTCGAAGCCGGTCAAGAGCCTACTATAGTGGCTGCCTACGAGACTCCTGGCGGAAACCAATTCCTCAAAGGTGAGCTCAGACGCTGATTGGATATATCAGCCGTGACCAGGAGGCTTCTCAAGCATCAGCGTCTCACTGAAGTCTCCATTCAAACAGGCAGTGCTATTGACTGGGCATTCGCCACGGCCCCAAACCCGGGACTCAACGACCGCGTATTGCAGTACCTCCGTGAGTGTGCCATAAGCAATGCATCAACCGTGTGTAGGTCTGACCAAGAAGCTTGCTCAGGAGGTCGAGCCGGTGGAGGAAGCAGTGCTACTAATGGACTGTACTATGGCCGAGGCAGTGCCAGCGTCTACGATCATTGGGCTTCAATGGGCAATCCTGGCTGGGATTGGAGCAGTGTCTATCCTCTTTTCAAGAAGGTATGTGTCAGATCGTCTGTCGAGTCTTGTACCAAAATCTCGTCAAACGCCTTACCTTGCGAAGCCCGGAGAGCCATTCCAAGGTTGCATAGGCTGGCTGCTGTATCGCTGAATCAGAGGCTCGTCGCGGGCACTGCCCTGAATATGAATGCTAACCTTGAGCTCAGAGTACCACATTCAACCCGGCAAGCGAGGCAGTGAGTGCCAACAATTTCGACCAGACATTCCAGACATACGAGGAGGATGCGTATAGCGATGGGCCGCTTCAGCTTGCATAGTACGCAGGACTCAATGCCCCCCCCCCCCCAAGCATCCTTTGTGTACCCGCAGCAAATCTCCAAACCCTTCATCAAACAAGATCTGACGATCCCAAATTTGCCCCAAAAGCCCCAAGTGTATCGGGCAGCCTCCAGCACTTTCAGCATTTTGAGATTGATCTAACGAGTCATCAGTCAGGGTTATGTACCAGACTCCAACGTGGGATTCATGAAAGCTCTCGAAGCAGTCGACGTGCCGGTCGTGAACGAGATGAACACCGGAAGCAGTACGGGAGTCAAGCAAGGGATGGGTACCTTGGACAGTAATCTCCGACGAAGCTCGTCTTATGACAGCTTCTATCGTCAAGCGCGGAACCGGACCAATCTGGATGCTCTCTTCAACGCCCCGGTGACCAGCCTGGTATTTGAGACTAGGAATGGGACACCCACTGCAACCGGAGTCGTTTTTGTCGACCAAAGCACCAGCCTGGTTCATCAAGTGACGGCAGCGAAGGAGGTCATCGTAGCCATGCAAGTACCTCCATCCCCTTGACATTTGAAGGCCCCATCTTGATTCTCAACGAATGTCCTGGAAAGCAGCAATCCGGGCTCTATACATTATGCTAAAGACCGAAAAGGGGTGCCTTTCATTCGCCGCAATTGCTGATGACTTCGGTAAGGACGTTGCCTCGTTCCTCAAGGTCCCGGGAGACATGCGCGCTTCATGTGCTGACAGAATCAAGGGCATCGGGCCAGCGTCGGTGTTGGAAAAATTCGCCATAACGCCCGTCTTAATTAATGAGCATGTCGGTCAGCAGTATGTGACCCAGTGCAATGAGGTTCTAGAAAATTCGCTCACACTTGACAGCATGAACGACCACTCCGTCTTCAGTATTATGGCCACCGTCCGACCAGATGCATCGACCAGCCAGTTCTCCGCGACCACGGCTGCCCTCGAAGCTGTGCAGAGCGCCTTCTACACGAATCTCTCCGGTCCATACACTGCTCCATCTGGCATCACGAACGGCTTCCAGAAACTCTCCGAGACCGAGCTGCGGGACATAGGTGCTGAAGAGATCATCCGTCAGGGTCTAGCTAACCAGTCCCACATCGAATACTTGTACGAGAGCATTTGGTATCCATGGGGCCCGACGAAATTCTACGCCCCGCGCAGCAACGAGACGTACATATCCTTGACGACATCTTCAATGGTTCAGCTGGCGCGCGGGAATATCTCTCTCCGTTCGAGTTCCATGTCAGACTCTCCGATCATCAACAACAACGTAAGTACATCACCGACCGTTACAATGCCTCCCAGATTAGTCGAAGACACTGACGCGAATCCCACTTCAGTACTACGTTGATGTTACGGGCACAGATCGTGCCATAGCTATTGCATCATTCCGCAATCTTCGCAAGATCCTCGCGCACCCGCAACTGTCCCAGTTCACTGTTGGGCCAGACAACGGCGAGGTTTCGCCCGGCGTCCAGAACGTGGCGGACGACGACGACGGTGCCATCTTTGATTATGTGAAGGCAAGCACATTTCCAAACTGGCATGCGTCGGGTACTGTTCAGATGAAGCCTCAAAGCGACGGCGGAGTTGTGAATCCGCGCTTGAAAGTATACGGAGTGCAGGGCTTGAGAGTTGCTGACTGCAGCGTGATACCTATATTGCCTGATGTGAACATCCTCGCCTCAATATACATGATCGGAGAGAAGGCTGCTGAGATGATCAGGGAAGATTGGAATGATTTATGATTTAAAAAAAAACACAAGCACTGGGGCTGGCAGACCAGAGTGGTCTTACAAAGATGGAAACTTGATTCTCTTCCAAGTATTTATGTAGCGCGGACAATTTAGGTATCAGCTAAGAGGTTTCCCTATCTCCCTATTCTTCAACAATGACCACTCAGCAATCTCGGTCTGCGATATGGTCTGGAACTTCCTTCTACCAAGCCATGTAGCCAGCTCTGAGTCTGTGGACAAAGTCCCCGGGGCCCTTGATGTAGTATGCGGGGCCAACTTGAGTCTCGGAAGAACATTCTGCTGGCTTCTTCAGCTTCCTCTTGGTGAATTGTCTGAGTGTTCATGTCGTTTTGAAGAAATGCATCCAGATCATGGGCATTAATCAAAACATACATGTAATCTCTGCCCATTATCCCTTGCTGACCTTGCGACATTGTCAGACCGTCGACCTGTCTCAGAGCTGCTATAACCTCGGATCCAGGGGAAAATCCAGCTATAACAGCCATCAAGTACGCATTCTTACCATCAGAAGATTTCTTGTCACCTTGGCCCTAAACAGCAGCGGCTTCTTGACGCCTTGGGACAATGAAATTATTACCTCGTTTCGAGGAAGACAGTGCATCAACTAAACTACGGGGGCCTCTCACTACAGCGTCTCAACGGGGTTTGAGTCCCCGGGCGTCTGCCATACCCTGCGAAGGTGAGTCCTTCGTTGCGTGTGACCAGAGCGTGAGCTTATTGACGAAAAAATGTCGGGAGTCATGTACAATGATGCAAGGCCTTGCTATACTACCTGGACATTATTGCAGAACGACTGTTGGGAGCGAACTTGGCAACGACCATCAGCCTGAAGTGGCAACTCTGCGACACTGATAACTGCAGCCCGACAGCTCATGTGGTGTCCTCGAGCCCGGGTACCTAGGTAGGAAGGGGCCAGGATGGGAAACTGTAAATTTGTCCTCCTCCGACAAAATCCCATCCACGGGTCACGGATGCAGTGTTGTGGAAAACCGTGCCGGAAGAGAGTACCTAGGTACCCAGGTACCCAGGTAAATCCCTACTGATAGTTTTGAAAAGTCTTCACAGCCCCGACGCAGCTCCCGGCAATTTGGCTAGGCAACTGACAGCAGAAACAAGCTCAAGTCATTTTCCGATGAACGTAGCCGCTATCGTTCCGTTCCTGCGTGGGCGCTGAAGGTTTCGAGAAAGCTGCTGAGTCAAGGTCGATCTTCGTGGTCGTCCGCCCAAAGTCAGCCGACCAGTGCGGACGCCCGCATTGAACTTGAAGAGCTTTTCCCCAAGACGTGCGGCGATTTAGATGGTCGACGCTTACGACTAAGAGCTAGCGCTCGTAGTACTTCCCCGGCCTAGAATCGAAGAATGTGGGGCACAAAGAAAGTCCGTCGTGCGTCTACCTCTGGGGTCTGTGGGGGGCAATCTGGGGAAATGGAATGGACCCATTGAGATGATACTTTTCCCCAGATCTCGCCTCCCGATCCCCCACAAGAGTTGAGACAACCACAAGGTTTGCACCTCGCCGCGATCGCCAGTCGAGCCGTGTGTTGAGGAATCACCGGATGTTCAAAACAGGATCTGGTGCGACGACCCTATTTCTGGGGAGCAGCAGTCTCTGGCACAGTCACTGACCAGCGCCACTGCATTTTTTGGTGGACAATCTGGACGATCTCGTGACGCCATAGTGCATCATCAAATGCGTCTCCAAGAGGAGACTGGCTGCTCACCTGCATTCAGACCGATGTCTTCTCGCCAAGATACCCCCAATACACACTGTCCAGAGGCCCAGGCGACTTGCAGGCTGCAGAAGACAAGTACCCGGCCAAGCCTCGGCGGCACATGGCAAGTGGACGACGGCCAGCGAGGCTCTAGAAGGAACAAAGGCCGTGCGAGACGAGGCGCCGTGCCCATCTCCCGAGCTGGGCGGCATCCCTTTGTGCTGTTCTGGCAGTCTGGCTAGATTCCACCATTCACGTGCCTTGCCTCATTCGGTTGTGAGAATTGCCGCTCTCCCATCCCGCTGGGTCAGGGTCAAGGGGCGCGCCTCTCGAGACTCCGCACATGGTCATTGAATCCTGAGATCCGGTCGGACCAATCGCCCTGCGTTGAGGACTCGTGGGTTCCCAACAGGGCTCAGCCAAGTTGAGCTTGGTTTGATCTGCCTAGCTCCTTAGTTTGACAGGGACCACAGGGTGGAAGACTGCGCCGTAGGACATTTGATAGATGGACTGGAGTTGCTTATAATACATATGTATGATGAAATCTTCCAACAGGTCTCGTATAACCTGGTTGTTAGGTTACATTGAGCTTGCCCCGTCTGTACGATCAATCCTTCTCTCCTTCGGACGAAGGGATTACCGAACTTGATGATTCTCGCAGCCCTCGACAAGATCTCCGGCACGTGAGTCTTGTGTTCGCGTCCAGCCTCGTGACATCGTACTTTTGAACCGCAGCGTTCACGACGAGGCTTCGCAGTGCGCCTCATTCACACGGAACACGACATCAGTCACATCACTGGCCCGCACCAGCAGGCAAAGAAGCCTCATCTCGCCCGCGCGCACAGCGCACACTGACACCCGCAAAGCAACACCAGCCGACGATCGATCAAGATGGATGAGAATCTAGACGAACAGACCATCCACGAGTTGGAAGAGGTCCTGGGGACCAAGATCTACCCGGGCACGGAGATAATGAAGGATGTCGGATCGCATCACTTCGTCAAGGGGCAGAATCACAGCAGCGTGCTCGTGCCACAGCCCACAGACGACCCTCGGGATCCTCTGAATTGGAGCCCGTTTTGGAAGACAAGCGTAAGCGCGATGCCATCTGTGAAGTGCCCCAGAGCCTCTGAACGCAAACAACACCTTCCCGGCTCTCATGAAAATGCGTTGCTTCCTTTGGGGATTTTACTGACCGAGCATCATCAAGACCATTCTCGCGGCACTCGCCGTCTCCTTCTCCCTCAACCTGGGGCCCCTCGCCCTGGCGCCCATGTTCGACTACTACATCGAGGCCTACAACCGCTCCCTCGCCGACGTGGTGCAGTTCACGGGCGTCGCCATCCTGGTCCTCGGCTTCAGCAACTTCCTCTGGGTGCCCATGTCGACCTGCTTCGGCCGGCGGCCCGTCGCCATCTTCTCGTCGCTCATCTGCGCCTGCAGCTCCATCTGGCGCGCCAAGGCCACCTCGTACAACTCCTTCATGGGCGCCTGCGTGCTCAACGGCTTCGGCGCGGGGCCCTGCGAGACCCTCATGCCGCAGGTCATCGCCGACATCATCTTCCTGCACGACCGCGGCAAGTACCAGACGCTCTACTTCAGCATGTACTTCATGTCCCTCATGGTGGGGCCCGTGATCTCGGGGGCGATGGCGCTCAACACGGGCGTCCAGAGCTTCTGGTGGCTCAACACGGGCATGCTCTTCTTCACGACCCTCTTATGCGTCGCCTTCTTCCCCGAGACCCGCTACCACCGCGACGAGGTCCTGCCCGGCGGCGCCCGCGCTGTCGTCGCCCCCGGCGGGAAGGACCCCGCGACGCCGACGGACCGCGAGAGCCACGAGGTCGAAAAGGCGCGCTCGGAGCGCGTCGACGACGCGGCGGCGGCCCCCGTGACACACACCGCGACCAACGCGACGACGGGCACCGGGGCGGGCGGGAAACTGGAGCCCGTCGAGACGCACGTCGACCCGTACCTGGGCCGCGGCGGACCGGGCGCCAAGCAGTTCCTGCCGTTCCAGCCCTACGCCGGCGGTCTTCTGCGCGAGCTGTGGCTGCCCTTCTACCTGCACCTGTACCCCATCGTCGAGTTCGCCGCCTTCGTCGTGTCGTGGTCTGCCTCTGGCTTCCTCGTCGTCAACCTGACCCAGGCGCAGGTGTTTGCCGCGCCGCCGTACAACTTCTCGTCCCAGACCGTCGGCCTGTTCAACCTGGCAGTGCTGGTTGGCGGATTCATCGGCCTGTTCACCTGTGGTCCGCTCAGTGACTGGGTCGCGGCGCACTTGACTGCGCGGAACAACGGCGTGCGCGAGCCGGAGATGCGGCTGGTTGCCATGGTGCCTTATATCTTCATCATGATCATCGGCAGTGTCGTGACGGCTGTGGGCTATGATCGCCACTGGTCGTGGCAGGTAATCGTGATCATCGGGTATACTTGCCTGGGCATTCAAGTCGCCGCGCTGCCGAGTATTGCCAGTACCTACGCCATCGACAGCTATAAGCCGATTACAGGAAGTGTCTTCGTCACCATCACCATGTAAGTTGTTGCCACTGAGATACGCTTGATCCCCACGGCACAGCTCTTACTGACATGGGGTGCAAATAGCAATAAGAATTTGTGGGGATATGGTGTTAGCAAATTCATCACGCCCTGGTCCATCGCGAGCGGCTTCGAAGCCCCGATGCTTACGAACATGGCTTTGATCGCCCTCTTCAGCGGTTGTGGTATCATTTTCTGGTATTTCGGTAAGAAATTCCGAGCCATGACGGCCCACTCATTTGTGCATAAGCTATAAGAGGAGTTGTGCCGGTAACCTTGGCGAGACTCGGCTTTCGGACACACATTCGAATTCGAGATGGTATACTTGAACTTATTTGACGATTTACGTCACCTGTGCTCATACTGCACACGTGGTGCATTCGGGTGGAAAATATGGACGGCGGCAGCGCACTGCTGATATATTCCTGGAATTCGGCGCATGAATATGTAGAAAGTGAATCTGCGGGCAGTTACAATGTTCAGCGATGGTTTGGCTGCTCAAGTTGCGGCATTGGACAATTTAATAACGAATCCCACCCATAACACCCGACATGTCACCTGAATATGCGCTGTCCAGGTGGCTCTCGAGAACTGTAAGAACTCAACGCGAGATCCTCCGGATCAGGACCTACAGAAACAAGACGTGCTGCGTGTCTATCGTGATCGCTGCTCGTGTTCGAACTTCGCAGAGGGCGCGAGACAGGCTGATGTGAGGGAGGCCAAGGGCACGATCCGTAGACTCACAGTCATCACGATTCACACTGCCTAATCCCAATGCGCCTATTGCGTGACGTGTATCAACGTCCCCACTTGGGATACCTAACACCTACATAATAAGTTCAAACATATGAAGATTATTCCACGAGGTGAAGCATCCAGTGGCTAGGGGACCTCATAGGTACTTGGTCGATTTCCTAGGGATTATGTTCAATACAGGCTACTCAGGCTCCGTGTCTTACCGGAATCCAAACCACTTGTGATCACACTGGTTCACCGTGGCCGTGACTTATATGCACCATGCCTGGCGGTTGACAATGTCGCCACAGCAGCCCTCGTCGCACACCGCACCCCCCACGACGACCTGGTTGTGGCACTTGACCTACGGAGGTCAGCATTCACAAATATCGTAGCTGGATGATGGCTGACTCACTATGGAGTCGCAGGTGAAGGTGCAAAACGTTTGTCCCTCCATTTCAGAGCCGCACGCGTCTCCATATTTGTAGCTATGAGAAATTCCACAGAGTCGAGGCTTCCCAGGCTTGCGATCGCGCCGGTTGTCACACTGAACGTCGTTCTCCGACATGTAGTCCTACTTTTCAGTTTCGATGTTGGAGCTTCCGGCACAAAAAGCAGCCTCGCCCAAGTTCTTGTCGTTTCGGACAGCACAGGCTCCCGGTGCGCACGCCTGGGCCATCTGGATCTTGCCATCGTGACACGCTACCTAGGCGTTGATACTACGTCAGTAAGGCTTGCCTAGGTAGCTAGGAAAGTAACAGCGACGAGTCCTACCACGTTGGAACACGAGGGATCGCACAGGCGCCAGCCTTCCTTGATCGGAGCGCCGCAATCAGCACCGACGGGCTCAATAGGTCCACAGTACTGGGGAACCTCGCCTGCCTCTGTCTGCAGCTCAACAGGCGCTTCTTCGCTTCTGGGCTGGCCGCAGTAGGCCGCCTCACCGAGCTTCGCTTGCTCCTTGGTCAGGCACTGGCCGGGAGCGCAATCCTTGTCGGTTTCCAAGACACCATTACGGCAGATGACCTTACGAAAAGACGACAGATCAGAAAACTGCGGTGATATGGATTGTGGGGATCGCCTTAGGCCTTACGATATGTTTGCATGCCTTGTCGCAAAGACGTCCACCCTCTTTGAGGAGAGCTCCACATGGCTGGCCGGCGTTGATGGCATACCCACAGTCAGGCCTGGGCTTTTCGACTTTCTCGACGACCAGCTCTTCATCGTTGGCAACGTCCAGTTGGCCAACGCAGAAGGCAGAGTGAGCATCGTCTCTCCAAGTGCAGCGTCCGGGAGCACAAGCGTTGTTCACTTGCATCACACCATTGTGACAGATGAGCTGTTGACAGGCGGGTCAGTGAAAGCCGACAATGAACGCAGTCTGTTCGGCCTTTGGCCAGGTCTTACAATGCTGCCACAGGTGGGATCACAGGCGAGATCACCCTCATTCATGGTGGGGTCACAAAGGGCCCCAATGGGCAAGACGTTGTTGCCACATGTCCGCACCGTGACGGCGTTGGCGGAGGCGAGGGCCAGCAGGCCTGAGAAGAAGGCGACGAAGTGCATATTCAAGATTCGGGGTGATACAAACAGCAAGATGGGTGGATGCAGTAGACAATGGAGCGGTTCCAAGAAAAATGAGATGCTCAAAGCAACGATACTGTGATCTGGGCGAAGATGAGGAGCTGGAATTGATATACGCTGAGAGTGATGAAAAGCCCAAGAGAACCTCGGCGTCTTGTGCGAGCATGGACCCCATAATCGTCGTCATGAGCACGGAGGGACAACAGCATCGACGGTGGTGGCACTTGCCAGTCTGTCGCCCATGACCTGAACCTTCCCCAGGAGGCCATCACGAGCTCTCCTTCCTTCCTCTGCCCCTCTCCATGGCATAAAATGCGACGTTCGATCGCCCAAGAGACACAGTACGACTCACGATGCTTCACCTTCGTACTGGGGATCGGAAGTCCTTTCAAAAGCCGAAGTGCTTGCGACAGGTGGCGTTGAAACTCACCACCGATTGAACAGCATCAATCTCAACAAGTTGGTGTTCATGAGGTTGACCGTTACCAGTCACCTAGAAAAGACAAAACGACGACAGAATGAACAGAAGGCGCGCAGGAGCGAGACCTCCGATCAGATGGGGCCCCAAACGCACTAGTTATGCCACCAGTGTGGCCTGCAGTGGACATGTCGATCTTGGTACCTTCCTCCAAAGCGCATCGTGAGCAACGACGTGGTTGGGCGCTTGCCGCGGCTGTCCGCACTTCACCTTCCCTAATCAAGCCGCCCCATGGAACGCCAGCTCCAATGTTCAGAGGGCTCGTGGTTGGTGCCTCGGGTGGTGGCAGACGCTAGAACAGAGAAGATAAGCGGTATGCTCGGGTACTATCTAAACGCAGCGCAGATTCGAGTCAAGACAATGCCGAGTCCAGTTGACTCAAGTCGGGTCAGATGAAGGCTTCCAACCTGAAATCCTGGAGAGTTTCGTGGTCATTCGCGTATTGCAAATTTGCCAGTGCCAGACAACTTCGAGGTTGTGGTGAAGACCGGGGGGGTGTGGGGCCTGTGAATCATGTATGGCTGTGAACAACATTGGGAGAGGAGTCTGGAGATGACAAGTTACTGTAGGAAGCGTGCAGGTGCTTTGCTTGTGGCGACGCTCGACAACGGGTCGTGCGTCGAGGCCAGTGTGGGGGAGGAACGGCCAGAGTTTCGCGGGGAACAAGCACCTGGTACCGGTGAGAGCCCCCCCAGAGAAAAGTTTGGGGTTGCCAGGATTCGAGCTTGGTCGGTGTGCAGGCACCCGCCTATTACCCCCAGCGTGCGCACCGCAGGACGAGCCACTGCAGCTCATGAAACCTGCCACCTTTTTCCCTCCCATCACACCACGGCAACACCACCACAACCACAACCACTAACTTCTCGCCTCCTGCGGATGTGTCTAAGGCACGAACTTCGACGGAGGTATCGCAGCTTCATCTACTGCACGGATTGAACGAAATCATGACGCGATTATCGGTTTACGGTGCCGCCCTGGCCATCTTCATTGTCGGTATGTCTTGTCTGTTTTGTCGTCTTTCGAAACCCGCTTCCCCATTTCTTTATCGCCAATATTTCCTCCATCATGTCGTCATTGTCGACTCGCGCTTCCATGTCGACTCGCCCCCGCTTCGACGCCACACCTGCGACCGTGATGGGCAGCTTCGACGACAGTCTGTGCTGGCTGGCATGCAAGATTCTTCTGCATATCGAGTTGAAGATGAGGGTTTTCGCCAATTCAGCTGGGAGGTCATGCTGGAACACGAGGCGCTGTTCTCCGCAGATGGGACCTCGTCGTGTCTTGCAACATAGATCTTGAACACACACACTAGCTAATATGACAATCACTACCAGCATCGGCAATGACCCTCGCCGCCATCCTCGTCCCCCACTGGGTCAGCATGGACGTCCCGGTCCGTGGCGGCCACAAGACCTACTCACAACATCTCGGCCTGCATCACTACTGCAACACCGCCCTCCCAGACGCACCATGTCGACACTTTCCCGACACCGATAAGGACTGCGACCCCGAGGACAGATATTTCTGCTCCATGTGGCGAACGAGTGGCTTCCTCATGAGCTTCGCAACCATCGCGGAGCTTGCCACTTTGGTGTGCTTCGTCATCACCATCGGAGGCGGCAAGGTCAAGCGCGAGTATGGCTGGAAGGTCTTGAGCGGCTTGCTAATTACGGTCTCTGTGGCACAATTTGCCGCCATGGGGCTTGTGGTACGTTTCTGGTATCCCTTGGTTCCTGAAACCTGCATAGTGGGAGGAGCGGGTGGAGTAGACCTGCGGCACGGATGACAAAACGGTCTCTGGTTGCGTCTTGTTCTGGTATCAGGCTAACTCATCGCCGGTACAGTCCTTTCTCTTCGACAACGACGAATACTTCTCAGTTCCCGGCTGGCAACTCGACACCTCGTGGATTCTCTGCACAGTGAGTGCAAGCGTGGCTGCGCTTCTCGTTGGTGGATTAGGTGTATCAGCCTACTTCCTACCACCAGAAGACGACGGCTACAACTTCCTCGAGGATCCCATCGAGCCATACGAGCCATAGCCTGGATCTGGTCCTTGTACAAGATTGGGCAGGATAGGACGATTTATTTTATCTGTCGCTGGCGAAACATTTGGTATTATAGATATAAACGGGGCGTTTCAAGGGCATTCTACAGGACACTGCATTTTCATCATTCGCGACAAGCCTGATACTTTTCGATACCTCTAGGTTGATTTCGATCGAGGCGCCAGCAGTGGGTCATCTCATATCGCTGCAGGAGTGGTCTGAGCTCCACCAGAACACTAAATCAGCATCTGCTACTGGATGTCAAAGTTGAGGCGAGGTTCCGGGTTGGCGGGAGGAGCTGGAAGGAGGTGTCCAAGGCATGTCAGTATTTCAATTCGGCCAAGTCCACAGTATCTACGCATAATGGTCACATTATAGAGTGTATTCAAAAACACTTTCTCATCAGAAATGTGCGCTCGTTGATCATTGATCATTACCTAGGTATTCTAAGTCCAGCTGGTATCATACCATAACTCCTGCCCAAATCGTCCTGTTCAAACTACCTGAACCCTTCATTTCCCATTCATGTCCTACCAGCTCGTGCGCCGCAGTAGAGAATCCCAAATCATCCAGTATGTCCGCCCAAGCTAGGCTCTAGAGACCGTGAGATAGACCTTGCTGCCCTAGATGTATGTACGAAGGGAAATGAAAAGCATCCGAAGCCAAATGCCAAAAGACAAGTGAACGAGAAAAGAAGAAAAAAGAAAGGACCTCATCACCGGGTATCACATGCTCAAACACATTCCGGACCCACTAGACATACCGATGCTGGCCATCGAGCTCGCCCACAGGTTGAGCCGAATAGGTGCAGTGCACCACCGCACCCCCATCGTCCTCGGTCACAGTGCCCCACCGCACCTTGCTCTTCCACACGTCCATCTCCTCGGGCCTGCGGTGGCACCGCGCGCTCATGACCGCCGAGCAGCTGCCGCCCTCGAGCGCCAGCGGGTTCCCGACCGCGCGACCGTCGGCCATGATGGCGACGGGGAGGCGCCGGAGGCCCAGGCCCGGAATGACGGCGAGGAAAAGGAGCGCGAGCATGATGAGCAGCACGAGCAGGGCGGTGCCGCTGAAGGCGACGCCGCGGATCTGCTGCTGCTGCCCCGAGCCGGACGAGGAGGAGGAGGAGGCCAAGCGCACCGCGAAGCACGCCTGCGACAGGACGAAGCCCATGGCGGCGAACCAGAGCGCCAGGGCCCACGAGACGGGCCGCGGGAGGGTCAGGTACAGGCTCGTGGTCTGCTGGCCGGCGGGGTCGGCGCTGACGCGCAGGGCGCGGGGCTCGCCGCCGCCGCTGGTGCCGAGGAGCGGGGCGTAGCGGCAGCTCTCGCGCGAGAGGAAGAAGGCCGTCAGCAGCGCGTTGGCGCTGAAGTACAGCCCCGCGAGCAGGACCTGCGGGAGGGACGCGAGGAGGGCGAGCGCCGCGCCGGGCGTCGCGCCGTCGACCAGGTAGGTGGCGTGGGCGGTCGCGGCGCCGAAGCGCGTCAGGGGGGAGGCGGCGGCGGCGGCGTCGTTCGGGCTCGAGATGACGGTGAGCATCAGGGTGCCCGCGACGAAGCCCACAGTCGCGAGCCACCAGAACCCGGCCGCGGACCACTGCGCCCAGCTCGGCGACGACAGCCAGAAGGGCGTGCGCTTGGGCGACCAGTACTTGCCGTCGGTGAAGCCCCAGCCTCCCATGCCCGAGCGGAGGTTTTCTCTCGTCATGAGAGCGTTCTTCCGTGTCGAAGGGTCCGGGTCGCGGAGGAACGAGGCGATGGCGTCGCCGAGGGTGACGAGGGGCGCGAAGCGGGGGAGCAGGAGCACAATGCCGGTTATCAGGAGGGTGAGCAGGTTCAAGCCGAGCGTGGCGGCAAAGATCGGGCCGTTGACAATGACGGTGCAGATTGTAGCGGTGGGAGAGGCTGCTTGAGCGAGGCAGTAGGAGACGTCAGAGCCGTCGACGAGAATCTGCGAGTTGGATGTTGTCGAGGTCAAGTTCGAGGAAGGCGAAGCACCGATGCCCCCGCGCACGGTAGCAACGAGGGAGTTCTCGGAGCCCTGGGAAGATGCTGTGGCAAGGACCAGGAGGACATTGGAGTAATCAGCGTTGAAGCTCCCGGTAAAGACGTCGACGCAGGCTGGGGTGGTGAGATTGTTGAGCTCGTCGTTGGCGGCGAGGCGCTGCACGTCCAGGAGCTCCGGGCGCGAGAGCCCAGCGCTGTTGGTGGAGGAAGAATTGCTGAATTGTGCGCCAGTGAGGAAGTCGGGCTTGACAGCGATTAAATTGTAGTCCATGCCGCTTTGAGTGGTGTACATTATGGAATTATATCTGAGAGGATGATTAGCTTTTTGACTTTCACCTGAGTGTCTTGGAAGCAGAAACCCACGTTATTTGCGTTACAACGGCAGCAGACAGGAGGACCGTGGCGAGAAGGGCTCTGCCGCGCCCGATATCTCTGAAGTTTCGGATTGAAGGCACTCCAATCTCCAGCCACCTCCTGCTCTCGTGAGGACCCGACAGCTCCGACCTTGTTGGGCTGCTGAGAACCTGATAGGCGTAGTTTGCGCCCACAATTAAAACGACTACCGCGACGTTGATGAGGGCGTGCAGGCCCCAGTTAATACCCGTGGCCTTGGAACAGCTTCCAGCAAACAGCGCCATCTCGCCCCCAAAGCCCCCATTCTTGTTGCTCGCGAGCACCAAGCAGACCAAACCCGTGATGAGGATCACGAAAATCAAGAGTAGGTTGAGCAACACGCCACTCCTCCACCCCGTCGTGGCCCTTGACCAACAACTTCTCGTCCGCCTGTTGTCGGGCAGGATCTGCCTCAGCTCGGTCGTCGTGCTCGTCCCGGTCGTGTGGCTGTGCGCGTAGCCCCTCGCAGTACGCTCGTCTTCGCTGAGCATCATGACGGCCATGTGCGACCTCTGCGGCTTGTGCTGGTGCGTGATGTCGACCGCGCGCAGGCCCTGGTTCCCGCCGTTCTGCTTCCGCCGCGCCACGCTTTCAGGCGTCTCGCCCCTGATGAAATTAACCACATAGTCCGGGATCAGCGTGCTGTCGCGCGGGCTCACGACGCTGTCCTTGTCGTTGTCGTGGATCTTGGGCGGCTGCCACGTGGCGCGGCGAAAGAGTTCCGGGGCCGGCGACGTGAAGATGGAGAGCGTGTCGGTTGCGATGCTCTGGAAGGGCCAGTGCACCGTGAAGCCTTTTCGTCCGCGCCTTGAGGGTGGTGGCTGGCCAGACTCGTGGCCGGACGAAGCGTCCGTGTGCGTTGCTGTTTTGGGACCTTCTGAGGAGCGAGAGGGTCGTGGCTGTATTGTTGAACCTCCCGAAGGTTCCACTCTGTGGACGGGGTGTCAGCGCATCCAATTGAGGCTGCTTTGGGGGGCAAGAGAGGTTCAACATACTTTCGAATCGTGGATTCGACGCCATTCTGTCCCGGCACTGTCAAAGAGTATCTCTGGTGGAGTGGCCCAGAACGGCTTTCCATGTCCCACAGCCTCCCAGCTCACTTGCGCGAGCGAGGCATATCACAATAGCAAATTACCAGTCTCAATATTCCAACGAGGCAGGGTGAGGATATCACCGCCCGGGTTATGTAGGTGGCGAGGAGATCGAAGGGCGGAGAGGTTGTGAGTATCGTTAGTTGAACGACTGGACGAAAAAGCGAGTGGAACGGCCACGAAAAAGAACGCCGGCGAAGAATACTTCAGGGTGGTTGGACTAGTCCAACATACAAGAGAAACTAAGATCCGTGTGTGGCAGGGACAGTGCTTTTAGTCCATGACCCCCCCCCCCTCCCCGCTCTGGTCGTCAGTGTCACCTATCGTGGTGGTGTGAAATACTCGATGCATCGTTCCCCTTGCGTGCGCGGATGACGAAGGGGGGCAAGCCGGCAATCCTTGCCCACGTCGTTCTGGGCTGGGAGTGGTTGCTGCAGGGCGCCGAAGACCCGTCCAGCCTCAAGCGCCGACGGCCCTTGCCAGCTTTTGCCTGGGCTGACCCGACCTGCAGGACCCCTAGCCCTAGCGCACCTTGCATTTTGGTCCCACCCGAGTGAAGGAAAAAGAGCTGCGAAAACGGCCGCCCCTCTCCTCTCCCCCTGGCCCTCCCCAGACTGCAAATAAGCATGCCTGGGCCGAATCTATTTTAATCACAAACCAAATAGCCAACGACATCGCTGCCAGCCTTAATCTTATCTACGAACCGGCGCTGGGGACTTACATTTGATCAAGGTGATGCGTAGTGGGCCAAGTTAAATCCATTGTGCGGATCTGTTTCGTTGAAACATCTCCCCGTGGACCTATAATACCACCATAGTAGTGTACGTGCTCTGGCACACATTCCGACCCGCATATGCGAGCATCGGACAAAACTTGGTCCAACAGTTCACCATCTGAACTTTGAGACCGTGAGTCCTGCAGATCATGACACAGCATACTCCATGTCCCGCTATGCTTGGCTTAGTTTCCGCGCAAGGCAAGGTGACGTCGAGTGAATGCATCACGAGATTTTGCCTGCGAAATTATTTGGAAGCGAACAATTACTACACATGTTTCACGCCAGCGAATACGGACTCACGGATGTGCGCGAGCCCCTGCTGGGTGACTACAGTAGCCTCGTTCTTGGGACGAAATCACCGCATGCTCAGCACAGCACCTCGGCATCTAGACAGAATTCGGTACCACGGTGATGTCGCAGGCAATGTTATCTTTAGAAACATCCAAAAGGCCCACTTTGAAAGCAAGTGTAACGGGTATGAAGTACCAGTCGGCATACTATGTAATATCCTATTGCTTTAGAGGCTAGTTGCCCCTTGGAACCCCCCCCCCTCCCCCTGAAGAACATGCTTTGGATCTTGACGACGTGGACTTACTTGCACTCGAGGACCAGATGCTAGATGTGAGGTCCACGGGTCATGTGCACACGTGCCCAAAATGGACTCACCGTGACGAGAGCGCAGTGGCAGCATCAAAAACACTAAACGCCGGGGCGCCTTCAAGAACACAGGAACCGTGGTCTGACGAACCGCACTTGGGCAAAGATGAACTCAAGATTCTCAGATGAGGTTTTCGCTTCAAGACGGCGGGTCGAGGAATGGGCACCAGTCGATCCGTGCATGCGTCGTCCCGTCTTTGAATGGATCTCTCCATCAGCAAACCGAACCCCATTTGCCATGCAGCAGAGCCCACCTGCCTCCGCATCAAACAAATCTTCAGAAATCCCAAATCCAACGTCGATTATCCTGGCTGGCTGCCTCTACCAGGTCATCGGCGCAGCCAAGTTTATGCGAAAAAGCCCGGCAAGGTGGTATCCTACCGGATCGAGAAAGGTCATGTTTCAACCGGGGGAGGGAATATCCAGTTACGATGCGCGGCAGGGATGCCGCCCTGGCCCCGGTCTGTCCCTCATCTGGCCGTCGAAGAAAGGGGGCCCAATCTCAGCTACTATGTAATAAGAAGATGCTTCTTCCTGATGTTCATGCGCACAGAAGATTATGGTTATTAATAATAAGGATCGCATCCCCACGGTCGGCAAGATGGCTGTGCAAGCTCGATCTTTCTGATTCTGTATCACACGTCCGTCCTCTCCAACATTGCTGTCATCCGCTTGCAGGTTGCGCGCCTATGCCCGCAGAGGCACACCTCCATCTGCCGCCGTGATAAAGCGCGCCATGCCTAGGTATTGCCGGGGATATGGGCGACCTCGCTAAGGACTTCCGAGATTGTATGGAGTGTATCCCCGGATTCAGACGAGGCCAGTGAGTGGCTTGGATGTTTCGATTCGCAGATCACGGCCGCGAGCAACACCTCCCTGTTCCATAGGTACTCTTCGATGCCCTCGAAAAAAACTGTGGGTTATTCTGGTAATTCACTCTTACCTAATACTACCCAGGTGAGCTTGCGTCGTAGCAGTGGCGGAGAAACGTACGATATGATCAGGTGAAATATCATTTGCCACCCCGACCAAGTGTTAGTCATTCAACCACCTGCATTGAGACCCTCCACTTGAAGTTGGCATGGTGCAACAGGCCGAGGCTCCTGGGCTCCTGGGCAGCGTCACTCTCGCGAGGCATGCGTCTTTACCGGCCGTTAAGAGAAGAAGAAAAAGGCTGTTGAATGCGCCTGTGACGTCGACGACGACACTCATTAAGGAATGCCGTCGTGTAGAAACTACGCATGTGCCCGTATAGTTTCGGCCTCGGATGTGTTCTCAACGTTCCAGCCTCCAAACCTTGGAAGATGCCGACCACACTCAGGTCTCCACGTACCGTCGCGATCTGCCGTTACAGGACAGAAACTCCACCGTGCCTAGGTAGTACTGTAAATGAAGAAAAATCTCCTTCCGTGGGCCGACTCCGTAGACCCACTTGCCCGGGCTCAACAGGGCGGGCTTTGTCAACCCACCGTACCTAGGTGGTATTCGAACGCTGTGATTTATGCGACTCCGCCCGTAAACACAAGGCGACGATTCAAATCGGGGTTGGTGCTGGTTACATGCAGTTACATTTCGCCGCGACCGCGCAGAATCTGCATGTGGATATTGAGCCTTAGGCGAGTTACTCCGGCATCCCTGGCCTTGTCACTTTTATTCTGAGGTCTCTGCGTCCCATCTCAGAACATCTGTCGCAGCCCTAACGCCTTCGACACGACCTGCTCTGGAGTCTCCCCGGCCACACCGAGCAGGTCGGAATCTGACTCCGCCCTGGAAGATGCAACGAGGCAGCGAGCCTCGCCCTCATCGAGCAGCTGGCCCACCGCCAAGTCCAAGACCCACCCGCGGTCGCCCGCGCGGTGCCGCTCACGTCCACGCTCCAGCAAGGTCTCAGTTGTGGAGTACTCCACGTCCCACTCCCCGTCAGTCACTGCCTGGAAGGCTTGCAATAGCTCCTTCTGGCAGGTCTTGATAGAGAACACCCTCACGAAGCGGTTGGCAGTCTCGTCTGGATGCTGCAAAACGCCCACAACGCTCTGTCCGATCCCTTCCAGTGTCGTGCCCGTAAAGTACTCTTCGCCTTTGTCGTAAATGGTCGCAGACGTTTTGGCAATATCAAAGCCCATGGTGGGAAACTTCTTGATCGCCTTCATTCTCATGCGTCAGCGGCCAAACACCTCAGCAAGATAAAACAATTTTGAGACAACTCACCCAGTCCATAGGGTTTCCAATACTGATACTAGAGCAATTCCTGGTTAATATTCTGCACCACAACAGTTTCACGAGGTGTCTTTCGAGGTGTCTGAGTACCTAGGTAGGTGTCTCACGAGGGAAAATAATCACAAAGAGACTTTGCCTCACAAGACATCTCACAAGACAGGACGCTGGGAAGTTTCGGATGTGGGAAAGTCCCTTACCCGGTCCACGTAAATCTGCTGCCCTCCTCCGCCTTTCTCTGCGCGTACTCCCACTGCGCCATGCGGCTCTTGTGGACCTCTTCAAACTCGGGCAGCCCTCGAATACCGACCCCCCAGCCAAAGTCGTTGATAATCAACCGCCTCACCCCGGCGGCCTCCACGGCGTCGACGATGACGTTCTGCACCTGTCCGCCTGCTGGGCCTGTGACGCTGACCACGGCGTCTTGACCCCTCAGCGCGGTAGTGAGTGCCTTGAGTGTGTATGCTATTTTGGCAACCGGAATCCCTGGCGGAAAGACGGAGGTGGAGTCGGCGCGAGAGATGATGGTGACTTTAAGGCTGGCTTGGAGGAGTGCGGCTGTGATAGGGGCGCCGAAATTGCCCGAGGCCTGTCTCGTCCGATTAGTACGTAGGTATTTATTAGAGGAGAAGAAGGATGAGAGCCGGGGGGGGGGGAGCTTTTACGCCGAAGATGGCAACGTTTCGAATAGCTTCCATTCTCAAGGGCGCGTATGGCAACAAGTATGAGATTTGCGTTGAGGCCTCTAGGTGCACCGAGAAACCCTGATTTACCAGAATTCAGCGGCCGACAGCCACCGACCTTGATAGAAATGATGATTCCGAACAGCTTGAGGCAATTGCAAGAACTGGCCTAATGGTATTAAATACCTAGGTATACAAGCATCTAGTAGTGAAGATGACGCAGCGGAATTCCACGCCTTTGTCAGCCCTGTTGCGGAATTCCGCCGGCTCGGAAGAACCTCCGCGTCCCGATGAGAGGAATTCCGCCTATTGTTCTCTTGCTGGCAAGTTCCAAGGTTGTTGCTGAAACTCGTATGAAAGCTAGGTATGCTCTCAAAGCTGACACATGCTGATCAAGGTGTTGCAGAGCCCCAAGGATTAGACAGGAAATCAATAGGTACTGCCTGGTTCAGAAAAGTCTACAGACCCGCGACACAGATTACCGGTATAACCAAGCTCGACACATTGTCCGCTCCTCCATGAATACATCGCATCTACATAGGTACCGTTGCCTCAATGGCCTCCAACGGCACCAAATCGACGCCCGCCATCCGGGGCCCATGGAAGTTCCCAGGAACAGAGTTCCCCCGTTATCTAGCTACTAATGTCTATGATCAATAAATGGTCCATTCAGTACCTCGAGGGTCACTTAGGTACCTTTACGCTTTGCGCGAGCTGCTACCCCATATACTTAACACGGGCCAGGTCCATGGAGGTGCTCTGCGTGGAGGTGCCTCGCAGGGGCACGACATTGCTCCAACGTCACCTGCTTACTTGAGTATACTTGCTACAACCATACATCCTACATCTGGGACATCATCTATGAGTGCCTAGGTAGCCAGACTACTGCCAGCAGTAGGTTCGCCTATGTCGAAAGAAGTAAGCTGGCCTGTCCTAACTTCTACTTGGTACATACCGTGCTGGGCTGGAGAACTCGACGTTGCTACCTTTACATTTACAGCCGACGACTTGCATCCCCTCCTCGTTCATTTGGTTGCAATGATAGAGGGCCGACGCAGGCGTAACAGGTTTGGTTTGTCCGGCAGTACTCATCAGTGCGTACGCGGAGGTGAAAGTGGCCCTGAGTTACCGCAAGGACTTGGAGAGTATGGCACCATACCTACATATGTAGGTAGCATCTTGGTAAATACATAGCGCAACAACAACACCCGTGGACCTCTAATGCGTTAGAACGTCTACTCCTGCCTGATTCCATCTGAGCTCTGTTTATCGGATAATTTCTGAGTTGCTAGTGATTCGGGGCATAGCATGTGTATGTATTGTCCATGTGGCCAGGGCTACTCTGCGCACTGAATGGGAAAACCGAGACAGGAAAGGCGACAATTAGAAATGGGCGAGGTGATTTGTGTCATTCCAAAGTCTTTTCACCTCTAGAGTGAAAGGGATATGTCACCGATCGCGGCGCAGTATGCGACGACAGCAAGGGGACCCGCATATCAACCACGACGCAGTCACTTTGATACTCCAGTCTTCACATAGACAGATTCCATTCCTAGCACTTTTAGTCAACGCTGTGGTACATGATGTTCCGCTCAACCCACTTCACAAAGTAATGCCGTTCTTGACAGACATCCTACAACAGCAAGCAAGCCTCGTGAAACGTCTACGCTGTCCTCAACACAACTTCTCCTTGCCCAGGTGCCTGTCCTCCTTCGTCTTGCGCCTCGTGGTGACTCGTGAAGATGACGTGTGCGACAAAGGTGTTCTTAGTGCCAGTGGGGAGTTTCCCACTGTTCACAAAGCAAGTGCCAGTGGGGAATTTCCCACTGTTCACAAAGCAAGTGCCACTCGGTTTCAATTACGCCCTCCGGCAGGCCAAACTCCGCGGCGATTTCCATGAATTTCTTTTGTTCAATGCCGCGAAGAAAGAACAGCAATCTGTCATCGAGTGGGTTCCAAAAGGATCCAAACTCCGCATGTTCCTCGCGGTTATTGGATTCTTTGCGACCCCGAAGCCATTGCTCATCCTCATCGCTGAACCAGGTTTCCCTTAGGGAAGGCTCTGTAACATCGCTCTGAGATTCTGCTGGGCCGTCGCCTGCAGAACTTTTGACAAATTTAGCGATATCCTCGTTCTGATCCCATCGAGTACCGTTTTCTGTCCAGGTGCCCAGGCCGTCAACGTTTTGGCTGGCTTCACCTTCACGTCCGATGGCAGTGTCATGGCTTCCCTGGCCCTGGCCGCTGCCTTGCTGAGAGAGGTCATTCTTCTGTGGCGTGCTCCTTGCAGGTGCCTGATCGATATCTCCGGGGATTTCGAGGTCGGCGAGGAGCTCAACCCATTTCCTTCGAATCGTGGTCGCGCTGCCCAGGCCCATTTCAATAACGATGGATGTATAATCGAGCCTTTGGAGCGCGACACGGAAGAGGAGCAATCTCACTTCAAGCTCGTGCAACACAATTTTTCGCCTGAACTCTCGCAATCCGTGACGTCGTGACTTGTGTCGTGACAATTCGGCGAGTTCCTCTTGGTCAAACCAAGTGGCCTTATCGTCAGGCTTGTCGATGTTGACCACAGGTGCCTCCCCGTTCATGATATGTTGGGCGTATGAGATCAATGTCTTGGTTCGCTCTTGTAATATCGATCTACCCTTGTCATGGTTATGAGGTAGATCATGATTCCAGAATCCTGTCCCAGAGTGAGCGTTGGTCGAAGCCGGCTGAAAGCATCTCTGGCACGGTCGTGTAATTCCTGGTCGACCGGCTCCAATATCTGCGTATCTTTGAAGCAGTGTAACTTCATAGAGTCTGGTTACACCACAATGGGGATCGGTGCATTTGAGGAAACCTTGGACAAGCATAGCGCTTGACACTGCAGCAGAATCGAGTGAGTGGCGTCGCGAATTTTGCTGTTCCGAAGAAGACAATATAAGTCTGATGCTGCTCTAGAACCAAGGAAGATGAGGAAACGAATGAAAGTAAGTCAACACAGTCAAAGCCGGTGGGCTATCTTGTTCTTGTCCAACAGTCGTCTGACCTCGGGAGTTTTGCTGAGATGAGAATTGACGGAAAACAGACGGGCGGCTTTTGCAAGGTCCGACACCGCATCGCAGTGTTGACACCGATCAAGTGGATTGGAACGTGACTACCTTGATGTGAGGAGCTGTTTGTTGACAGACCGAGAAGGAGCGAGAGGCACTGAAGTTCCATCTGTCAGGGCTGTCGCTCTTGCTCCTGCTGCACATGAGTGCTTGGAAGGCTGCAGCGATACTGCCGCCTGCGCCGCAACGTGCCCACCTCAAGCACAACCTCAAGCAAGAGCGCATGAGAAGTCCATGAAGTCGTTCAGCCACCATTGTAGCACATCAGCAAGACAGACAGACGTACCGGATGGCCTGCATCACCGAGCAAGCATGTAGTATGGTTGACGATGCATGGATATGGTTGACTAGGTGATTTAGCATCTGTACATTAGGCGTCCCAACATTGGTGACCCACTGCGCCCATAAACGCCAAGGCTGTATCTCAGCGCCGATGGCAAGATGGTCTTTCACTTGCTTGTCCAGCTCTGGGTATGGATCCAGGCCAGGGAGCTCCTCGACCGGGCGGTCATCGCCTCTCCAGCTGTGGCTGATGTAGCCACCATAATCTCGTGGGGAAAAAAGCAGTAGTAGGACAGCAGATCGCCGCCGTTGCGAGGGCTGAGCACGATCTTGTCCCACTTCCCCTCCTGCCCGCCCGCCGCATGCTCGGAGTAGTCGACCATCCCGAGGCGCTTGGCGTCTTCCCTGCGTACGTTCGCATGAAGGCAGAAAGAACCAGCTGGTTTCTTTTCTGCAGTGAGCCCGATGAGCTTGCGAACCACGGAGCCGACGCCGTCGGCGCCGATGAGCAGGTCGTGCTGAGCTTTGTGGCCGTTGGCAAAGCTGACAGTACCACTCTCAATGTCGATACTTTCACACTGATTTCATCAACCGGGCAAATGCTCATGGCGCTCGTACCGTTCCGAGGCCTTCTTTGACAAGAAGGGGGGGAGGGGTTGAACTTACTTTGTGAGCAACCTTGGAATTGATTAACCCGCAGTGTCACTGCACATGTGGTTCGCCTTCGCCCTTCGCCCTCCTTCTGTAACGCGCAATCGTTGAGCGTGGCATGAAGACACTGACGGTGAAACATACAGCATTCGTATCCCCAATTTTCTTTATAGTCGCGGAGACTAAACATAGTGAGTGGCTTCCCTGTCTTCCAATCTCTGTTGATGAATTCCTTCAGGACGACTGGATCGCCGTTCTCGACATCGACTCCATTGACCGCGCAGGATACTGAAGCCCCAACCCTCCCGGCGAAGTTATTGCGCTCTTGGACGGTCACCGTGCGGCCGGCGCGGCGAAGGGCAATGAATGCAGCGGCTATTCCACCTATTCCAACGCCAACGACACCCACGTTTAGGTGTCTCCAGGAGGAGCTTGGACCGAGCCGAGAGCCCATTGTAGAGGAAAATGAAAATCAAAACTGGTAATATCGCACCTGGCGAGACGGGGTCTGTGATTCCGGGGCCAACCAGAAGATTGGTGATTATTTCGAGTGTCAGTTGTTGAGCTTTTTGCATCTTCCTGAAGTGAGTAGCACATCCTGCTTCTAAACAGTTTATAGGTAATTCGCCGCTGGTTTGGTCCTAGGTTTTGCTCTGCTCGCAGATGAGTCAGACACTGACGTGCAAGACGCTTTCCGTGGCTCACAACATGTGCTGGCCATGATAGGCTGTCTGAGCGCTCAAGCCGAACAATACCACAAAACACTGTCGGCATGCACCGATGCCATCGACAACTACAAGCGACAGATGTGGCGGGAACGAAAGGGCTCCAGAATCTCCTACATCGAGCAGATACTTTTCTACGATGCATCGGCAGCTGCCAGAGATTATAGAGATAAGGATCTCTAGTTTTAGCAAGCCCTTTAGCAAGCCTTAGCTTTAGCAAGCATTCTAGCAAGCCTTAACTTTAGTAAGCCTTTTAATAAACCTTAGTTTTAGCAAGCTTTCTAGCAAGTCTTAATAACAACATCGTAAGTGAATAACCAGGAACAGACAAGTAATCATCTGGTTACAGGAGTCAAAAGTGCTCAGCAGGAGTCCCCCCTGCCAGGCTTCAGGTTCGACGAGATTGGACCAGGTGAGGTAAGGCTGAAGCCTGGAGCGGAATCGACTTCCTCAGTGCGATGTCATTGTCAGATTTCCTGCCAGAAAACGATCTTATGTTTAGAATTATTTGGGACGGTTATTCTATGCCTATTTAGATGTCTACTTAAACATACCTAGATAAATTCAAGTTTAGGCCTTTACTGTGAAACCGAGGTACTCACGGATTCCAAGATTCCCGGCCTTGTTGATATTTCCCTGCCACTAGCCTCCCTAGTAATTTGCAGACAGCCTTGCTCGGGTACAAACAGTTAACCTTCCTTATAAGTAGGTATTAAGAGCATCACCTAATATTGTTGGGCACACTCCTAGCTTTATAAAACACCTGAAGAGTTTCGCTTTCTCATTCTTGTAACTACACCACAAGCGTGACAAAGAATGGGATATCACAATATAGGCCCCAGGTGGCTCTGGCTTACTGCGAGAGCTATGCTACTAGGTATGCAATTGGTCGCTGCCACTGTTGTGGCCGTGTAGTTCCTTCTCCCACGTCAAAGCAATACAATATTCCGCCTCTCATACAAGACTTACGGTTACATCAACCACGGTCATGCATCGACTTGATCTCGCCCTACGACTAAGATTTGCCTCGAGGCTGCGCTATGATGTTACTGCAGGTTTACAGGCGAATACCACTTTTGCTCCTCTGACCTGAGTGTCAAAAGAGCAACTATCACCGATGGCCGTCCAAGTGACCCAGCACCTGAGTTAGGGAGACTCAAATGTGATGTCTTGTGTGCGCTCCCAGGTCTAAGCTGCCATGACATTGACATAAATCACGGCTTGTCGCGGCGGTTCTACACTGCGAGTTTCAAGATCTCATCTAACAAGTTTCAAAAGGCGCAGGCATTCGCATTTGGCAGCCCCGGACGGCACCTCATCAGTCCGATTGACGCTGTCCTTCCCGAGCTACCTAGATAGCGGGGCCCTATGCTTCGATAGTGCTTGCTACAGCGCGCCATTGACGGCACAGCCAAGGATATTCTTATACTTTACAGTCAGCGAAGCGATGATGGGAGTCCTGGGAATCATCTCTCCGTACTGTAGGGGCCGTGAATCCGCCGTCGTTCGGGCGCAGCTCACCAGCGCCTGGGGGTTAGTGTAAGCCCATGCTTGAAATGGGAACGCTCGGAGGTTGCAATTCCCTCCGTCTTGCCGGATATCCGGCTAAGCAAGTACTTAGCAGCAAGCCCAAGCCGCAGCACAGGGACGTAGCAATGCAGGGTGTTGAGAAAATAACGCTTGGTGAAACGGGAGGAGACTCTGGGAGCGGGATTGAACGTGAGCCTTGCCAGTGGAGCCAAAGCTGGTCGATGAGGGCGCGTACTGGGTATAGTGGTGTTGCAGGCCTTAGCAACGGGGTCACGCACGCCTCAAGCTTATACCTGTCAAGTTGGCGTGCATGAATGGGTGCACGTTTATATACATGGTATGGGAGACAAGGGCACCGAGAAGACATCGCTAGCTACAGACATTACTAAGGACGACAGAGTGACGACCGAGAGCGTTTCAAGCCGCAAGGCGGTACCTGTAGAGTCCCATATTTAAACTTCTTGTTATTGGAGATCACGAGCTTTGTATTGAGCATCAACAGAAGTGACCCGTAACAAGGAATGATACCGGCAATTGGCTATCCGTGGTATTCCAAAGAGAAAAAACCCCACAAAATTGCGTGGGCGTATAGCTTGTGGTAGATCCGGGCCAACCGAAGCATCTACCGAGGTGGACATGTTGAAGAACGAGACCGTATGCAACCATTTTTACTCCGCAGCGCTACGTCGTCTGGTAGCGCGCCCCGAGGCAATTAATGCCTCTCACCGCCCGCCGAAACACATTTACCCTTCGCTCTTTTTTTTTTTTGTTAAGCTTTGGCAAGGCAAGACCGGGGACACGGATGGTGTGCCCTTGATCCCTGCTAAATCCAATAAGCATACCTAGCATGCTGCAGATATGGGTCTACGGAAGCATGGCGTACGACCATTGGGATTAGCATGGTGCAACATTGGCGCGGATATGGTGCAATTGTCCTTGGATATTGTTTGTAGAGCATACAAGTCAGGAGACCATATGTCCTACACAAAGCCCCGCACCTGATCGTTGCGAGCTTTCCCCAAACTATCTCCGTACCTAAGTATCGCCAACGTACCCAGGTACATCTCGTGCTCTCTCGTCTCAGTTCCTGCAAAACATTGGTCACATCTCAAGTGATTGAGACTGTGAAGCACCATGGTCAACTCAGACACATCATTTTATCCCTCTGTCGACTTGGCCCTCCAATATGAAAAGGGCTTTGGCAATAACAAGGGCCTTCTCGCATTCCTGGACTACATTATCCCCTTACTCTCGCCAAAGTCCCAAATCCTCGATGCCGGGTGTGGTACAGGCAAGCCCGTCGCCATCTCTTTGGCAGCGGCGGGACACATCGTAACGGGTATCGATGTGTCCAATGCCATGATCACATTGATCAGAAAAGCAATCCCAAACGGCAAATTTCATGTCGTGGACATGCGAGCCTTTTTGCCGCCTATTGGGACGCAATTCGATGCTGTATTCAACATTCTGTCCCTCTTTGTCCTTACAAGAGAGGAGATTGAAGGGCTGATGGGAAAATGGAGCAAATGGATAAAGCCTGGCGGGATTCTCTGCATCTGCACTATAGCGGCAGAGGACTTGGACCCGGAAAGTCGGGGTGGAACATATGATGCTGATGGACTATGCGCTCGGGGCATCCGGGAGCAGTTCATGAGCCGCGACTCCTTCTACACCTTGTTCACGAGGCAAGGATGGAACAAAGTCCTTGCGAAAAACGGTTTCAGGGTCCAAAAGGCACAGAGCGCGAGGCACATTCCGCCGCCGGAGGCGGACTGTGGGCCCGAGGATCACTATTTCATTGTTGCCCAAAAGCTTTGACAAGACTTGTAGAGGACAGACCATACATGTACATGACGCTAGACCTCTCGTACCGAGAATTGAAACATCTCATTGGACGGCTCGGAATCTCTGTCTTTCATCTTGTGGGCTGTCTCTACTCCAGCAACGGGAACGCGGTACTCGAGGCTCTTGCCCGGATCGGTGGTCTCGTCGCCTGGAAGCGGATATGGGAATGGCAGATACTCAGGTAGGAGGCCAATCTGCCGAAGGACACTGCCTTGATCCCAGGCGATGTGCTCATGATACAGGCGATCTCCACGGATATTGACCACGGCTGTGAAGGGGATCTCTACTCTCTTGTTTGTAGGGGGTATACCAGGTAGGCTGTAATGGTCATTAGCACTGGGTCCGTTGTGCATTCAGACTTCTGTTGAACATACATCCAGTCAATCATCAAATTATGTGTGAACTTGAAGATGAACTCGTCCACAACCCGGTCGATGCCAAGGGTTCGACTGATCAGCTCCAGCTCGCTATCCGCCGAATTATTGAAGATGAAGTTGTGCTGATAGAAGTGAGACAATTTGGCGCGTCCAATACCGCCAGTCATCTGCGTTAGCACTTGTCAGCTGCCCTGATCTTCACTCGGAGATAGAATTGTTCACTTGCCGTTGGAACATGGTTTACGTATGGCTCTTGGACCATAGTGCTCACTTGACAGTATCCAGGTCAGCACTCTGTGGCAATTGGTATTCAAAGAGGTTGAAAGTCTACATCGGGATCATACAGGCGCTTCGATAAACCTTGGAAGTCTGGCTTGTGAGGTCGGAAGTTCGTCACTTGTGGCGCCTGCAAAGACAAACACGGAAGGACGAGGAAAATTGGCAATGACGAAAATCGCTTACTTGTGTGCTCCACGCTTCGATCTGCAAACTCATAATAGGTGTGCTCTTCCCATATGGATTCGAGGTCAAAATACGGCCCGCCGATCTGGGCCTTCAAGAGGGTCAAGTTGCGAGTATGTGAGACGTTCTCGGTGTTGTAGTGAAAGGAGGCGTCGGAAGGGGTGGCGAATTTGTATGAAGCAACACTAGGATAATAGTACTCCTTCAGGTTGTCGGAGCTGCTTGGTGGGTTCGATTTTGTGCCTGCAAAGTGGCGTACCACGGGTATCGATACTCCTGCAAGGGCTTTCGACGCAGTATCGTCAGGGGCATCTGCATAGACCACGGCTGCAACAATCGAAGCATGAGATGAGAGGGTCGGGGCCACGATGTTCCATAGCTCGGGCTCATACGCTGTCACCAAATGTTTTCAGCCCGTGTTGTCCCTGTACACGGTTGCGACAGGATACGGCGGCACTGACCGACCAGCCCGACCTTGTCTTTCGGCTCACACTTCTCACAGTCCTTGAGCGTTTCCACAGCGGATTTGACGAGCTGCCCCTTGCCGGTAGTCAATGCTCTGGCCTGTATCTCAACGACGGTGTATCCTTCCTCGGCCCATTTCGTTAGTGGCGACGGCACGCCTTGGTTGAAGGCCAGAGGGTCCTGATAGTCGGACGTGAGGATGATCATGCCCGGGCCCTTGCCGCGCCGACTCAAGGGCCTCAGCAGCGACACACCAGGCATGATCTCCGCGAGCTCCGGGCTCGGCAACGGAGGCGCGGGCTGACTGATATCGTTGTACATGGCGATATGATACTCTCCAAGTGACCAGGAAAAATAATGGAGCGTAGATCGTACGGGCTCAGCCGTGATTCAGGTCTACCATTGTACCCTCATCAAAGTCAGGAGCCTCAACGTTGCCTCCGCCCAAGTGTGACATCGTCGGGACTCGGCAATGGCCTGCCGCTTATCTCTTCTGGGCCAAACCCAGCTTATCGTTACCTACGTGGAGGCAGACTTATTAGCACAGGCTTAGGTAAACAGGTTCTACGGTCCCTAGGCCGGCCGGCGGCGGCAAGGGCTCTCATGCTTCTCGTCAAAGACAAACTCCATCTGGGTTACCATGCCGACGGGCTGCGCAGGAAGTGTATTAGCCGCCATAACAATCTTGAGGCGCTAGCAGCATATTTCACGAAACCACCCTGCGCAACGCAGACGCTCTCACCAGCGAAAGACGCCCCTTGGGAATTTCCAGCCTTGAGCAAGTCCAAAAAAGTGCATCCAGATCTCACTAATTCTGTTCAAGACAACAAATCAGAATGGCTCTAAAGAAATGCGACCCATGTTCGAGTTGTGCGGACGGAATTACGTTGTCACCGGCGGAGCTCAAGGAATTGGATCTGCAACGACCCGAGCGATCTGCGAAATGGGCGGCAATGTTTGTGTAATGGACATCCAGGACAACCTTGGAAGCCAGTGGATGCAGAGGAGTGGGAAAATCTCAGCACAACGTTCCGGGCGAAGACGATTTATCTACCAGACGGATGTCACGAAAGAGTAAAGTCTCAAATCAGCGTTCGCCAGAGCTGTTCAGGAGCTGGGTGCCATTCACGGACTGGTCCCTGCGGCAGACATAGCAATCGACTAGCCATTCGTCGAGCAGACTTGGGAAGAGTTCACGAGGATGCAGGAGATCAATGTCGGTTGTCAGCTTTGAGAAAATAAGCCGAATGCGGCGTTTGTCTGACGACATATGCAGGTCAGAGGCACCTGGGCACCTTCTTTGCCGCTCAGTTGGCGACCAAGGTCCAAGCAAATGCTATCTCAAGGACAGGGTGGAAGCATCGTCCTCGTTGCCTCACAGTCCAGCCATGTCGCTCTTCCTGGCTACCGGATGGCCGCGTACAACGCGAGCAAGGGCGGCGTGTGGATGCCCCTCACAACATCCGGGTCAACACCATCTCGCCAGGGTTCGTGGACTCCGACATGACCAGGAGCGTCCGCGAGATGAAGAGTGCCTAGGTAAGAGGGAGGGAGACCAAATGTGGTTAGCTCCGCCCATGCAGAGGCTCGGCACGCAGAACGATCTCACGGGCGCGGTCGTCTACCTGCTAAGCGATGCGAGTCGGTTTACCACGGCAGCGGATATCCAGATCACAGGCGGGCTGCATGCTGGGACTGCCTAGGTATTGACGGAGTCATAAGCTATGAGTAGCCGAGATGCTCGAGTAGGGACTGGAGAGTATGTGTCTGTGTCGTGGGTCCTCTCACCAGCTCTCGTAAAAGCTTGTCTCGGTCACTTCGGTAGTTACTAGATATCCCGTGGGTATAGACCAGGTGCAGTAGCCGACCGCTATGTTACTACCGGTACCGAGTACAGCTATCCGCCAACTGCCCAGGTAATCTTGTGTTGCAGTCAAGGCCTCACCTCAGCCACCCGTCAGCCCCCCCCCCCCCGGCAATGGCATCCCAGTCCATAGATGTTCCCGAGGGGAACGTCCCGCCCGTCGTCTCCGCTGTCAACTGCGTGGAGGCATATCCCTGCTCTCTCGAGCCCAACTCCCCGGATCGAACATCAGCGCAGAAGATGGATCGATACATTGGATGAAAAGATAAGCACAGTCCTAATTTATCAAGAAACACATCACAGAGCTAATGGTGTCGGTTACGCAGCTGGTGCTGTTTTAGCCGCCAGAAGGCATCAAAGCTGCAAGCAGACCGTTGATAAAGGATATTAAATCTGAGACGGAGAATTTGATCTGTCATTTGGTCCGCCCGGCGACTTCACCGAACTGTTTGAGTAGCATCACGTTCCACCGGTGAGACTTAGCTTGGGCTGTCCAGCTACAAGCTACAACATGGCAGAAGAGGCCTATGACTTGGTCGTTGTTGGAGCCGGTAAGCCACGCCGCTTGGACTTCCTGTCCTGATACTGAACAATCTTCACCAGGCTGGTTCGGCCTGGCGGCGGCCAGAGCTTACATCCAGACACATCCACATGAGCGCATCGCCGTGCTGGAGTCCGCCGAGAGCTGTGGCGGCACCTGGTCAGAAGCTCGCCTCTATCCCGGCCTCAGAAGCAACAACATGGTCGGCTCTTACGAGTACCCCGATTTCCCCATGTCCTTCGATATATATGGCGTCAAAGAAGGGAGCCATATCCCGGGCGCTGTGCTGCATCGTTACCTGACGGATTTCGCGAGGAGGTATGGCGTGTTGGAGCGAACCCAGTTCCGCTCGAAGGTCGACAACGTCGAGGCTCTACGGTCTTCTGGATCTCCGCCGGCTGACGGCGACATCACGGGTTGGCGGGTCACCGTGACGGGCCCTGGGGGCATTCGGCGCAAGCTGGCCACCACCAAGATCATCCTCGCCACTGGACTCACCTCCACGCCCAATTTTCCTCAATATGTCGGCGCGGAGGGCTTTGGCCGCCCGCTCTTGCACGCCAAGGACTTTTGCCGCCGGGCTCCCGAGCTGAAGCACGCCCAGAGGGCCGTCGTGGTCGGCGGCGCAAAGTCTGCATACGACGTGGCGTACGCTCTGGCCCAGCCAGAGGGTGGAGCTACCGTCGACCTGGTGATACGGCCCGACGGGCACGGCCCGGTCTGGATGGCTCCATCGTTCGTCACGCCGCTGAGGCACAGGGTGGACACCATCTTCAACGTGCGGTTCCTGACCTGGTTCAGCCCGTGTCCCTGGGGCGCAGAGGATGGCTACGGCCGGGTCCGGAGTCTGCTGCACGGCACGAGGGTGGGCAGGTTCCTGGTCGACACCTTCTGGAAGATCTTGCAGGGTGACGTCCTGGATGCCATCCGTTACGACTCGCACCCCGAGCTTGCGAAGTTGAAGCCTTGGAACTCTGTTTTCTGGATCGCAACCGGGCTCGGCATTCTCAACTACGACACTCCGATCTTTGAATTGGTCAAAGAGGGCAGGATCAGAGTTCACGTTGACAACATCGATCACCTCGAACCTGGCAAGGTTGTCTTGTCTTCAGGGGAAGCTCTCGAGACGGACGGATTGGTCTGTTCCACTGGCTGGAAGAAGGAGACTTCCATAAAGATTACAGGCTTGGACGAAGCTGGCCTCGGTCTATCCGAAGCACTTGTCGAAAGCGACAGGATCAAGCTGAGCTCTATAGCCGATGATGATGTTCTGACAATGTTCCCTCGCCTGAAGGACCAGCCTCAGTTGCGCTTCGAGACAAAGGACGCTGACCCCCTGCGATACTACCGATTCATTGTCCCCTCGACGTTGCTGAAATCGAGAAATTTCGCCTTCTCCGGCATGGTTTCTACAGTTAATACGGCCGTGTGCGCCACAGTGCAGGCGACTTGGATATCTGCATTTTTAGACGGCAGATTGGACAGAATCGCGGAGACGTCGGACGAGGTTACACAGGAGATCATGCTCCACACGCAGTGGGGGAAATGGAGGTTCCCATGTGGTTATGGTGCAAGTCTGCCTGACCTTGTGTTCGAGGGCTTGCCGTATGTGAACATGCTGATGCGGGATCTCGGACTGAGGATATATCGAAAGCCTTCGTTACTCAAGGAGTTGGGCGAGGCATATGTGCCATCTGATTTTGCTGGAATTTTGGATGAATGGGTGGCAAAACATCCGAAAAAGGTCTGACGTCGTGTGGGGATTGTTGTTGGTTTTCAAGTCATGACTTCGGCTCAATACGTCTTCTGTTTACTTTAGTGGGAACGTTACGGCGCTGTAGCTGATTGGTAATCCAGAGCTCAGAGAATGGTCTTACATGGCTGTATATCTGTTTTCTTGACTTGAATGAAACTGGACAGGTAAGTGGGCCAGTATATATAGGAGTGGGTGTCAAGGAGAACCAAGGCAAAGGCCGTCAAGTACGCTCTCAGCTTACTGGCATCAAGCCGACTAATTTGCTGACACCGACCCGTCACTCAACAGCAGCAATACGAGCGTATCTACGTATTATTCACCTGGGTACTTTCTTCTGTATCTCTTGAGGTCACGGGCAGCCGCAGAGTCTTCCTCACGTTGGAAGCTTTGAAATAATCACGTGTGGGTCTCACTTCTCAAATTGCTGTGCTGTGCTGCTCGCTCCCCGCCTTCACCTGGGTACCGTACGTTGCAGGTGTAATACTGTAGACCGTCGTCGAAAACAAGATGCTCAATCTGAATGTCCGAGCGCAAAGCTGCGTAGGATGATGATTTTAAGAAATACAAGACACTTGACCACTGGCTAATCATAATCGGTGAATGACAGGTAATTCCAGAATCTGGTCTGGTATCCACATATCCTCAAATGGCCTCCACGGCTGTGTGTTTCACCCCAGCCTTTATACCTTTGCTTGTGCGAGGCGGATGTCATACTCGAGCTCCAATGCTGCTTTCGGGTTTCCACTAATGGGTTTGAAGTCCACAACCAATTCGTCCTTGACAGCAAACACCGAGTCGTTCTCGAGATACTTGGTGTTCTTGTCAAAGATCTGTGTAACAAGAGGCGAATATTTGTCATTGCCGGCCTGACTCGCTCCTTAGCTTCACGACCATGGTGGACGAGGAGTTAGAACACATACCATGATATGAATGTGAGCTGGGCGGTATGGGTGACGATCCAAAAGCTGCAGCAATTTTCCAGCCGGACCTATGCGAGTCAGCGAGTCGAGGCGGGCGGACAGCGCTGCGAAGACGTGACATACCGTCATATGGGACCGGGTACGGCACCGGTCTGATGCAGTACAGACCATAGTACCCATTCTTGTCTGTCGTAAACTTGCCTCTGAAGTTGAACTCTGCCTGGTCCGGATCCTGCTGCTCATACAGGCCGTTTGTGCTGCATTGCCAGATATCGACCGTCACTCCCTCGATGGGCTCGCCCGTAGCCGCATCCCGGACCACGCCATGCATGTAGGTCACCTCTCCGTCCGGGGGCATGGTCCTGATGATGCTGGCGTCGTTGTCGGTGGGCGGCGTGTCCTTGCGGAAGAACGGGCCGAGGATAGCGGACTTGGTGCTCTCGTAGTCGGCGCCGACCAGCAGCTTGTTGGTGATCTCGTCGACGAGGGACTCCAGCCCGATGACGTCGTGGAGGAGCTGCGTCTCGTTCCGCCTGTCGTTGGACATCTGGCCCGCCCAGTTCAGCATCTCGACGCCCTGCATCCACTCGGACACGGTGATATCGTTCTCGCGGGCGAAGTCGTGGACGTGCCGGATCAGCGAGGTCATGACCTGACGCATCCGCGGGCTGGTCTTGGGCCCTGTGGCAGCAATGACCCTGTCTGTGAAGGTCGGATCGTATTGATGCTTGTTCGCGCCCGCGGCGCCCGCGCCGTTGGCGTTGCCGGTTGTTGTTGTTGTTGTTGTTGTTGTTGACATGGTGCGAGTTCTCCGTGAGACAAGAGCAAGCAACGTTGTAGTTTGTTCAATGTTTGTTGAACGAGAGGACGAGTGCAATGGTCAAACGAGCGTGGGAAATTGTCGACTCGGATCTGAGCCCCCCCCTTATAACACGGATGAGGGGTTGTAATGCTGGTCAAGTGCTTACAGTATAAAGTCAAATCCTTTCTCAAGAGGCTCAGAGTGGTTCGATGAACCGTCTCGGCTTTTCGCAAAGACAGGGTGGGCAGGTGCCCGCCACCACCTACTTGTAAATCAGTGGTATGCCATTCGCTGCGGGCTCTATTGGCATCGGGTAATGCCCTGACTCGTCGTTCCGCTCCTCTCGTAGGGCGGGTGCCCCCACGATACCCCGGATTTCTGCTTAATTCCCGTCCTGTGCAACTTCAAGGGCCCACCTATCCATGCGGACTTATTTGCCTGGCACGCACGAATATGGGAGCCTTGGTGGTTTTGTATGACGAGTAGGCGAAGGACTGCCCCCGGGGTGGAGGAAGGGTTCCTGACGCAGGAATTGTGATCTTTTTTTCTTCGCCGAAGTTATCATGGTCCACCATGCTGGCTGATGGCTTTCGACGACCACTGCAGCACCAATCGATCGATGTTAGTGGTGTCAAGAGCCCTCGGTTGGGAACCCGGAAGCGGGGAGCATCCACCGGATACGGCCCCCACAACGACTCTGCTCTAACACCCCTGATGTAAACTGCAATGTACGTTGTGGATGGGTGTACCATTATTTTGTACAAAGCGTAGACTTCACAAAGTCGTCAACAGATACACATCCAGAATCCCCCAAGTACAAGCATGTACAAACTAGATAGAAATTGTCCAAGAGGCGAGAAGGGACAAGGAAGAAGTCGAGTCCCACGCTATAGCAAAACCTGAAGCTGTGCTGACTGTAGACGGGTTGAATGATTTGTCTCAAGGCATGGATAGAGGGTTGAGGTCATTTTCGAAGTAGCCCCAGCAGATCTGAGTCCAAGGAAGCAAGAACAAGGCAAAATATTACCCAAAGTCCGATTTTACCCCGACACCAAAAGGAGAGGAGCGAAGGTGGTTCGAACACCTGACCTTAGGATATATGAGCTTCACACTGCAATCCCACGCGCTACCACTGTGCCACCGCTCCCAAAGATTTATTTCAATCTGCAACTCAATCTGCTCGGTTTCTCCATAACACTCTATTAAAATTCTGGGTGCAAAGTGACAATTCATTCCACACCTGTGGGCCTGAATTCACGATCGGCACCATATTGGCAAAGGTACTGCGTCGGAGCCTGAATTACATTCAACGGATATATCGCACCCAAGTGGACTCTGAAGCAAGAAGGTGGGTATTTCCGTCCTCCCGGGGCCGTGAATGTGGCGCCGACCTTTTCGATCGCCACCCCAATCTTCAGATCATCCTTGGCCATCTTGGAGAGCACATCCTGTTCGATGTGTGGCGCATCAACCATTGGTTCGAGGATGTAAAGAAACCTCTAGGCTTGAGATGCAAGAAGACTAGGTATCCGGGACTACTTCAACGAGAACGTCTGGATCACGACCAGTGGCCCTTTCTCCTCTCCAACGCTCAACTTCTGCGTGAACGAGATCAGCTCCGACAGAATCCTCTTTTCGGTTGACTATCCATATGAAAACTCGAGCCGGCTTGTGCCTGGTTCGATAACGCTGAGCTCGGCCTCACTGATAAAAAGCTTTTCGAATTGGACTCTCACAAGGACTGTGATGTAAAGGTCCAGTGAATGCGGTAATGGGGCCTCGATACAACAACAAGCTGCGAAGAAAGACCCCAGGTGATCAAGTTGTTTCTCACTACGCAGATGAATTTTGGGTTAGGCTTCCCGCACAACGAGACGCCATGTTCAAGTGCCTCGAGATGCATAACATATAGAACCTATGTACATGATTGCTGAAGTAAAGTAATCTTTTGCTGTCACGCCCGAAATAATCAGAGACACTGAACGTAGTAAGCATTGATTGTCGAGCAAGCATATGGAGAAACACAGCCTGCGGCGCCTGAGAATCCTTGCCCACCACACTATGCCAGAGTTCGATGTCAGCAATCTTCACGTCGTACGGCAGAGACTCTTATACCACCTACCTGTGAATAGTGGCCATTGGCCCCAACAGCTGCAGTGGGAGTCGGGGCGGCTGTTGTCGGTGGCGCAGTCGTCACGGAAGACAACGTCGTATGTGTACCTAGGTAGCTGGGCATGGTTCAGCTATTTCCACCAGAAGGTGCGCTCAACGTACTGGGACTTAGATGTTGCAATGCTAGAAGATGTAGCTGATGTCGATGCGGGTGCGGTAGCCGCAGCGCTCTTGAGAAAACTTGCAATACTTGTGTACGCAGGCTTCTTGACCAGGTTCGATGACCACAAGTCAGCCTCGCCGGACCCGGAAAAGGTGCTTGGTACCCATGAGTACTAGTTAATTATGGTGAGCCACGTTGACTAACAGAATCTTGGTCTCAAATAATTGTGTCTAGCATGAATGACTCACCTGGTCATCGAAGTCCCAAAACTGTCACACCCACGCATTTGGTCACTGAAAGATCTTTGACAGCTACCGTTTGACAGCTTTCTTCTCCTGAAGGAAGGCGCGTACTTGGTCCCTCGAGGCGGTCAGTCCGTTTGCTCTCTGACGGGCCAAGGGTGCCTCGTGCTGGCGGACCAGTTCCTTGTCAAAGGCAATCTCTTCGTCGTCGGTGGGGTCGCGGGTGTAGGCCGCGAAGTCGGACACCGAAGAGGCGTCTCTCGACTCCGTAGGAGTCGTACCGAACAAGAGGAAATAGGGAGAGTAACCGGACTGCTTGGGGGTCCGATTGTAGATCGATACGGCGCGACGTACGGAAGCTTTCAAATCGCGTGTGGGATTGGTCGTCCACTCGCGAACGAGTATGTGCTTGAGGTCGCCGTTTGCCTTCTCAACTTTGCCGTTCCCGCGAGGTCTCAGAATGTAGCCTGATCCAAGAATGTTGTAGAAGACATCGGTCCTATAGTTTCCGGAATCGTCTAACGCTTCATTCACCACGTGCCAAGCATAACATTGACCTTTGTACTGTCCTCTGCTGTTAGCACACGTAACCCAAGTACAGAGGTCCGGGCCAGACTTACATGTGTAACCTCGTTCGTAATTTGCGTCGTCAGCACGTTTTGCAGCGTTGTGGTAGTCAAAGAGCCACTTGACACTAGACAGTTGTTAGGATCAGGCACTGCCAATGTACGGTGCAGGTTAGGCCCAGCTCACCCCAGCTGGGAAGTTTGTTATACCAAACTACCTAGGTAGATTGTGGCATCTCAGGAGCTGACCGGCAGCACGAGCCTTTGTGGTGATGGCATCTCCGATGGTATAGCTAAAGACACCGTTGGAGGGCTCAATATAGTCCCACTCCTGACCATTCGCGGGAGTGACTTGGCCAAATTCACTCGAGTTGAAGGCAATAGCTGTATAGGCAGAGTTGCTTAAGCTGGGGTTGTCAACAGCCGTGCCGAAATACAACGGGCCAGCAGATTTTGCAAGGCTGTGGAGTTGAGCCGCTGCTGGGCCAACGGCCGCCAGGAGTGTTGCAAGGAGGAAAGTAACCATAGTCATTTGTGACAACTATGAGTGACGGCTCTCGAAAGTTGGGCAGCTCTATTTTCGACAACCCTGAAGCGAGGCGATGCCGAGGAAATCTGTTCCCGGAATCTAGAGCAGCCTTTTGTATATCTTGCCTTCTAAGGTAATAAAGATCTCTTGGCTCTTGTCAATCTCCATATGTGCGGATGTCTGATAGACATTTCCGCTGACGGCCGCCAGCTGCTTCCTCGTGGTCCCGGTTGCAATCCTGAACAGTGCTAATATCTCTTAACTTCCGCACTCGATTTGGGCTAGTGAACTCACCTTTGCTCAAAAGAGCGGATATTTGCAGCGCCTGTTTCTGTTGGTAGGGTCTCACTTGGTCGAATAGTGTACTATTGGTTATGCAGATGTATTCGTTTGTTGGTGGTTGTTGAAAGGAAGGGAGGCTATTTACGTTGGGGAACGAGGCCACGGAAGGTGGCTTATATCCCCCTCCGTTCCGCACTAGCCGTAGCTGGCTAGCGCCAGTCTGCGTTAGACTAGTCTTTTAATTAGATAAACGTAGGCTTGGTTTTTTCTTCTAGCTATAAACCTATACTGGCAGTTTTTTTTTTTGCTAGTTATATAATCATATACGTTGTATAGAGACGTTTTAAATAGGCAATTGCCTGCTTAATAGGGTTAGCTGTATATGTATACGCTTCTCCTTCCTGTCCTTTTTTCTTTTCTCTCTTTTGTTACTTTAATTTATAGCTCTCTCTATAAATCTTTTTATTTGTATAGCTAGTTGGTTGTTGTTAATAAGCCGTTTTAAAGCTTGATTAGGCAATGCCTTAGTTATAGCGTTAGCTGGGTTATTATTCTTATTAATCTATTTGATTTTTAAAATCTCTTATTGTTTGTATAATTAACAAAGTGCTATTATGTTAATTATTAGACGCTTTTCCTTTGTTATACTAAGCTTAACAAGGCATTTATATAACAAGTATAAATCTATATATATAACAAAGGAAATAGATAAAAGACTAAGTTAGTTTGTGATTAGTTAAACTATTGTTGTAATTGCTAATCTAATATTAAAACTATTAATTATGCTATAAATTTCTAACGCTAAAATGCTTTAAGTGATTCTTTTGCACTTAGTAGAGCTTTAGTAAATAAGGTTGCTTTAAATTATAAATTAGTTGTTTATATAAACAACCTTATTTGCAAAGATAAATATAAATTTAATTTAAAAGCTTAAATTTTTATTGTTTGCAAATAAGCCGTTTGCAAATATAAAGAGTTTAACAGTTAAAAGGTTAAAGAGTATATATTATAGGCTTTGTTAAAGATTGCCTGCTTATTAAGCAAAGTATTTATTTAGCGTAGCATATTTAGCTTTGCTAAGGTTTAAGGTTTAGGCAGCAGTAGAGAGGTTAAATGCTGCTTTTAGCTAATAGATTAAGGCAATATAAGCACTTTAAGCTTTTTATTCTAGATAGCGTTAAGTGTAGTTTAAATACTTAGCGTTAATAATAATAATTTTTATACTTTAACCTTTTTATTGCAAAAAAAGATTATTGTTATTAAATGATAACTTAGCGCTATTAAACTTAAAAGGTATTTTTGCTGTTAGCAGTATCTTAAGTTTTATTTAAAACTTAGCCTTTTTTAGCTTTTTATCTTTAGCGGCCGCAAAAGAGGTTATTGCTAAGATTAGAGTATTGTTTATTTGCATGCTTATTAAACTAAACAATAATAGTAGCTTTTTTGTAATTAGAAAATATAAGTTATAGGTTAATGTTTTTATGCCTAGCTTTTTTTAGTAGTAGCCTTAATATGTTGTAAACTAATATACTTTTGCTTTAGCAATGCTATATAGTAGTTTAATTATTTAAATAATTGTTTTAGCAAGGTACTTATGTTTTAGTTTATTTAAAACAGTAGCTAAAATGGTATAGAATAGTTTTATTTATAATTGTAGGTAGGCTTGCGTAATATTATAAAGTAAGAGCGTTATTTTTTAACTTAGAAATAAAGGTGCTAAAGCAAGAAGCAAATGTTGGCTTACACGCTAAATTATAAGCAATTATATAAAGATGGCTTTTTTAGCTATATTGTTATAGCCTTAGATAATAAGGCAAGACTTTTTATAAGGCTTAAAGGTTTTGCCTTTGATTTTTTAAACGATATAAGACTTAAATATATAATAGCTATTATGCTTAGCTTTATTATATTGCTTAAAGCTAAAAACGCCTTGGCTAATAAAGTTCTTTATCTTATATATATTAAACTTTTTAAATAAAGCTTTTAATGCTGTGATAATGCTATTGTTTTATAGCTTAATAGCTAGTTTATAATTACCTTTTTCTTTTTTTATAATATAGGCAATAGTAGTAATGTAAGCGGCAACCTTTTTTTTTAGTTTATTCTTAGAGCTTAGTAGCTGTTTTTGCTTATATAGCTAGGGCAGTATAGGTGTTATTTTTTTATTGGCAGCAGCCTTAGCGTTATTATTAACGGCTTTATTATTTTTATTTTAAGGGAAGGAAGGAAGGTTAGGGTTTATATAGTTTTAATAATATAGTTAGAAAAGGGTAGATTAGAAAACGACAAGTTTGTTAACTATATTTAAAGTAATATTATAACTATTAATGGCTGCAATTTTATAAAGGCTTTGCTACTTTTTCTTCTTTTGCTATATATATACCTTGCTTTATAAGAGAAAGAATAATATTGCGTTTATTATAAGATTGTTTTTAGTATTAAAAGCATTACTTACTTAACGCTTAGCCAATGCTTTGTAGAGAGTTTTTATAGCCTTTTAAATAGCTTTTGCTTACTTAAAAGTTAAAAGTAATAAAGGAGAGTTTATTATAATTTAGGGGTAGGCGTTAAAGACTAAGAGTATAGGCACTAAGCTATTAGGTTTTGCTATATTATTAATAGCTTTAATAGCTATTTATAAAATAATATTGTTAAATATAATGCTAGTTAGTTTAGCATATAAAATTTCAAATGCTTAGCAAAGAAGGCTATAATATTTCTTTAATTTATTTATTGATTAATATGCCTTTATAAGCACTTGTTTACACGTAACCCCTATTAGCTTAGCTTTATTTTTAAACTTTATTAAAGCAAAGTTTATATTAGCATTATATATAATAATATTTAGCAGGCCTTGGTAGATATTAATTTAAAGTTAGCATAGGGCTTTTTATATAACTTTAGCTAATATAAATAAAAGGAAATATGCACCTTAGAAAGCTATAAAGGCATTAATAATATAAAGAATAAAGCAGCTGTTTAGATACATTATATTAACTAAGATTTTATAATTAAAATTATAGTTATTATATAATATAAACTTAAATTATTATAGCGCTAAGCTGTTTATTTAGCAGTGGTGGTAGAATTTCTTAATTAATTGTAATGCCTTTTTATTAACGTTATTATGCTTTGCTTTTGTTAGCATTTAGTATAGTTAACTTATTGCTAAGTAGCTAAAATGACAATAAAGCTATTACAACTTAGCTTTTAAGAAAAAAGCTTTTGCTTATTTTATTTTACTTAAAAAGAACTATAGGTAGCTCTACTTATAGATTATTAGAAAAGCTTTGTTGCTTTTAATTAATTTATTTATAATATTGTTAAAATATACTTTTAAATAGTTTATATTAGCAAAGCAAAAAAGGAAAAGTATAAAGGTTTTTAAAATGTAAAAAGTAATCTTTTTAATAAGTATATAGAGAGAGATAATATTAATTAACGTTATTATTAATCTTTTACTAAATTTAATAAAGGCTTAGCTAATAGCTGCCTTATTAATTTAAAGGAACAAGTTTTTATATTAAAGGGCTATACACTGCTTTTTGCTAGTAATTAATACTTTTACAGCACTTATATTAAAAAAAATGCTTTGAAAACAAAATTTGAAATAGTAGTCTTTAATAAAGAATTATATAGCTAGAGTATTTGCCTTAGAGAGGCTAAAGGCATTGTTATTTGTTATATAATATAGAAATGCTTGGTTTATAAAGTATTAGGTAACAGTAGTGCTGTCTTTGTTATTTTTACCAAAGTTTTTATAATCGTTATTACTTTGTAACTATTGCTAGTTAAAGTTATATTCTTTATAATCTGCGAGAAAAGCTATAAATTTATTTGCTAATATGCTTATAAACTTATACTAAGTAATATACTAATCTTTTGCCCAGCAGCGTTTATTGTTTAAGTATTTAGTTAACTAGTAATCTTTTTTGCTATAAACGTAATACTTTTTCTTTTAATTGCTATAATAATTACCCTAACTATAATTGCTGTAATTATAGTTGCTAAAGTTGCGGCCGTTGCTATAGCCATCGCTGTGGTAGCTACTACGCAAACGAAAGCCTCTTTTATTATAAAAGAAGCTTTAGCTATAGTTATTATTGTAACGGCGATTTAAATAATACTAGTTGTAAGGCTTTTTGTTTAGTTTATTAGCAATTATTTAATAAAAAAACAATTAAGGTAGGTTTTAATTAATAAATATAGGTTTAAAAATAATTCTTTATATTTTTCTAATAGCTTAAAAAAAGCATGCTTAAGTTTGTATACTCTGCAGCATACTTAGATTATTATAGTCTTTAAAGCTTTTTTACCCTTAAAATTAAGGCTAAGGGCGCGTTGGCATAGCTGCAGCTTATTAAGCAGGGCTTAAAGCACTTTGTAAGAGCTTTTTTTAGGTAGCTGCAGCCTTATTTTAATAAACATTATAAAAGTTTAATTAGTATAATAGTAATAATAGTTTACTTTTATATTAAAGTGCTTTTTAATTTTTTAATATGCTATTGCAAAGCTATCTTACTACTTAATATAGTAAATATAGTAGGTTTTAGCCTAACTTGTAAAGGTATAAGGAAATATAGCATAAAATTACTTAGCAGCAATGTTTATATGCTAGTAGATATTAAAGAAGATCTGCACTTTATTATTTAATAAATTATATAGTTTACCTATATATACTTTCTTACAATCTTACATTTTTATAAAAAGAAAAGATAAATTAGGGTTAATTAGGTTGTTTTTAATAAGATAAGAAGGGAGAATTTTATATAGGTTATACTTTAAGGAAGGGGTTTAGGGTAGGGGTGCGTTTGTTGTTAGGTATAATTAATTCCGTTGTATATATATATAAATAGGTTCTTTAAGCAGGTTAAAAGATCTGCGTTAATATATTAGTTTATTATATTCTTTAGTATTCTTTCTCTTTTATATAGATAATAATATAGTTGCTTAGTTAAGATAAAAAGGCTATTTTAGTTAAAGAAGGTAATTGTAAGTTTAAAGAATAGGTTAATTTAATTAAAGGGGAGAAGAGAAAAGTTGGTTTAGTGGAAGAGGAGGTTATTATTGTAATTTTATTGCCTTTTTAATAAACTTTATTAAGGAAGCTTTTGCTGCTTTAAATAGTTGTAATAGCAAGCGGGTGCTAGGCTCGAAGGTAATTGTCTTAAGCTTCTTTTTATTCTAAAGAGATAGTTTTTTTATTGTAAAAAGGGCTGCAAATTATTATTGGTTTTTTTTTTTTTTAGTATAAACTCTTTGTTTATAAAGAAGTTTCTTTAACTTGTGATAGAAACTTTGGTTGACTGTGTTAAATATTTCTTTAGTTTATTTATTGAATTTTTTTAAAAGGCATAAAAAAGGTTATTATTATAAAGCTTTTTAATAGTATAGTTGCATATTGTTTTTGCAACTAAAGTTATTAGGTATGCGTTAGTTGAATTTACTATAAGAGGGGCAAACTAAAGGGTTAGGTTAATAATAAACTAATTAGTTTTATTAACTCAGCTTTCTTTTATAAAATCTTTATATGTAAAGTTGCTAGGGATAGAAACTAACCCTTAGATAAACTTTTTATTGTTTATTATTATTAATAATTGTATAAAGAGGTAAGAGAGGTTGTTAATTAGTTAAAAAAGGGTTTAATGTGTTAGTAGATTATTATTAAAGGGTATAAAATAGAATTATGCAAAAGAAAGCAACGCTAGGAAAACTTAGCTTATATATTTTATTTGCTTTTAAAGGGATTTTTATATAAATAAGTAAATAGCAGGGTAGTTGCTAGGGTGATAAAGTATAATCTTTTAAGTTTTAGCAAATGTATTTTAACTATGCAATAGAGAAAGATTATGGGATTTATAAAGGGTTATTATTATTGTAAAAAAGACTAGTTTTTAAAGCGTAATAAAGGTAGTAATATATATATTACTAGGTATAGTTGTTAAAGGGGTTATAAAGCTGTTTGCAATATTATTTTGCATTAAAAATGCTTAGTAAGCGTAATATATAAATAAAAGCTAATTATAAGAATTAGCACAATATCTCTTCTTATAAGATTTTAATAAGCATGCTGTTAGCAAACTGCTTTAGAGGTAAATTATTTCTTTTACTTTGCTGTTTATAATTAATTAATTTAATTATTAATTAGTGTTAGTAAAGTTTTACTTAGTCAAATAGTATATTATTAGTTATATAGATATATTTGTTCGTTGGTAGTTATTAGAAGAAAGGGAGGCTATTTACGTTAGGGAACGAGGCTATGGAAGGTGGCTTATGTCCCCCTTTGTTCTGCACTAGCCGTGGCCGGCTAGCGCCGGTCCGCGTCAGACTAGTCCTCCAATCGGACAAACGTAGGCCCGGTCCTTCCTTCCAGCTATAAACCTACAGTTTCAGATATTTCAGCGCGAGTTTACGCGCTAATTGCTACAACTAATCAAAAGCTTTCCTGTGATTAAGTAACAATGTCGCTTTATTATCCATCTTGCAAAATCTTCACTTAACTACTAAAATTAATCCCTTCTGCAATTTTACAACCTTTACTTAAAATCCCTATTTATATAACTTTAAGCCTTTTAATAAGCTTTTTAGCAAGCTTTTTAATAAGCCTTTTAGCAAGCCTTAGCTTTAGCAAGCCTTTTAGCAAGCCTTAGGTTTACCAAGCCCTTTAGCAAGCCTCCAGCTTTAGCAAGCTTTTTAGCAAGCTTTAGCTTTAGCTTTAGCAGGCCCTTTGCTTCCAAAGTTGCAGGACACAGATGCTTATTTACTATTGCAAAACATTCGCCTATTTGTAGTTTCTGATGGGATGTGTGTCCACGATAGTTAGCCTTTGTTCCGCTTTAGACCTTACGATAATATGAGATCAGTAAAGCAGTCAAAAGGGTAGTTGATTAGAAGGAAAGAAATGAATCTATTTAGCGTATAACGCAGTCTTTGTAGGCCGGCATTTACTAACGTAAATGCCTATTAGTCTTAATATAAAAATTAGTTTCCTATGAGCTTAGCCTACTAAACTGCCATAGATTAAATTAGACTAAATATACAATTACCCTCTTTTTTAAATACAATTATCTCAGTCGTTGTCTACCTATTTACAATATATTTTATTTAGCTTATTCTAAGCCTTTATTTCTATCGTCTATATACCTTATTATCTACTGCTACCTAGCTATTCTTCTTAGAAAAAAGCATTTCTTATCCCTGCTTATCACTATTAGCTATCGCTAGCAACACTAAGAGTAGCAGAGCTACTATAATTATAAGGGTAGTAAAACTATTTAATAGCCGTTTATTGCCCTAGGCTTAGTAGCCTAAGCTTAGTTTAGCGTTAGCGGCTAGCCTTGCGCAGTCTTATTTTAGCATAGTTTTGCTAGCATACTAAAGACTTTAAACAAAGTAGCTATCTATATTATAGGCTAGAAAAAGGTTAATGCTATTATATTTAAAAAGCAAGGTAATTTTGCTAAAGCTTTAAAGAGTATATACATTGCTAGCGTAGCAATTAATAATAGCCTACAAGCCATTATAATATAGCTTATGCTTATAGCTACGTTGGCATATATATAAAACCTAGTTGCTAAAAGCATATATATATATTAAAGCTTTCTTTTTTTTTTTAAAAATATATACTTAGTCTCTTAAGACAGTTAGTTTATTTGCCTTTTAATAAGCTAAGAATGCCTTATACTAGCAGATTAGTTTTTTATTAAAAGTAATTTTTTTATTATTAATAGGGTTATAAATATAGGCTGCAAAGTTAAATACTAAAAAGGCGTCTCTTAATTTTATAAAAGTTATATTAAATAAAAGAAAATAAAAAGAGTAATTAAACTGCTTAAGGGTCTAATTATAGATTAATATAGCGCAATATATAAAAGCTTTTAAATTATATATAAGATTAATTATCTACTTATAAATAAATATATGCTTAAAGTTGCTGTTTACCTTTTTAACTTTGCTATTTTTACAAGGTTTTATTAGCATAATAAGCCAAATAGTTAACCTATAATAATAATACCACGCCTAAGCTTCTTCGCCCTTAAAGCAGCCAGCGTTATTAAAGATTAATTTTCTTAGAAGCCTAAATATATTAATAATCTTTATAAAAAAAAGTATAATATTAGTAAACGTTTAGTTTAGCGTAACTTTAGCTTTAACCCAGCTTATAATATACTTAATAGCAATTAAAATTAAAATGCCGTCGATTGCTATAAAATTAATTGCCTACTTTGCAAAAAGCGGTAGCAAAATTATTAGTTTTAAATTAGAAAAGGTAGAGTTTAGCTTTTTTATTAGTTAGCAATAAAAATACTCTGCTATAGCTTGCTAAACTGCTAAAACTAGTTTTAAGTGCTAAAAGCTATATAATAAATAGTAAACTATATTGCTAATAATATAGTAACCTTAATCTAAATAAAGTTATTATGCTAACTTTAAGAGGTTTTTAAATTTAAATACCTTTAGCAAAGCAATGCTATTTATAGCTAAACTTTTTAAGTATAAAAGGTCGCTAAGCAAGCGCTTATATTTAACTAACTTATAAAGGTTATTATTATAAACTATAAAGTGCTTATATATTTAATTAAAGTTAATAGCTTTTAAAAAGTTTGCTTTAAATAGTAGGTGCTTAAAGATTATTTGCAAATTAAGCTAATTTAATTTATAAAAATACTTAATCTTAGGTGCCAGCTAACTATTATTAACTTTTTTCCTTTTGCTAGTTTTAATAGAAAAAAATATATTAACGAGTGCGTTAGATAGTTTAAAGAAATAGTTTGCAAGAACGTTTATAGTATTAAAGCGGTAGATAATGCAGATCTTATAATGTTTTATAGCGTTAAGAAATTATATAATTTATAGTAGTTAATTAGCTTTTATTTTAATAGTTTTAAAGCTTTTATAATTAGTTATTACGATAACCTTAGTACCTTAAACCTAGTGTTTTTAGTGCTAAAGTGCTAAAAAAATACTTAAAAGTTCTTGCTTTTGCGCTAAATAGCAAGTTTAAATTTTGCTAAACTTTTTTAAAAAATAAGCAATAGGGTAAAAAACTTACTTGCTAGTTTAAAAGTTAAAATAAGGCTATAGAAAACAAGCGTTAATGTATTTTTAATTAGCATTTAAATTAATTACACAAAATAGTTGCTAGTTAAAAATGCATATTAATAAAAGGGTTATAATAAAGTTGCAAATATACTGCTATTGCTTTTTAGCTTTTAGCAATAGCTTTATAAAAGCTTTTTTTAGTTTTATATAATAATTTATAAAAAGTTTTAACTTAGCTAAATAATTGTTAATAAAGTAGCAAAAGTAGCTTGCAGCGTTTATAAAATTATAAACTTTAATTATTATAGCAGGCTTAGGGCAATTTTTAATAGCGGCAACCTTAGAAGAGTTTGCTTTAATGCCTTTAGCGTTAATAATAAAGCTAAAAAAAATGCTTTTTATATAAAATAAAATAGATTTATAAGTATTAAGAAGTATATTATATTTTTTAAGCGTATAAATAAGAGAAGTAATCTTTTGTAAAGTTAATAAAGAAAGTTAGCTTAAATTGCTATATTATTTAGCAGTTTAAAAACAAAGTTTTTAAAAGGCTTAAGGATTTCTTTAATTAATGCTTAAAAGATTATAAGTGCATTTATTAAGCTAAATAGCATTATAATTTATTTATATAAACTGTTAAAAGTAAGAAAAGCGGTTTTTTTGCAATTAAATAGGCGGATAAAGATATGCTAAAACTTATCTTTTAGATTTAAAAATAAATATTAACAATAGCCTACTATGCATTAAATTTAATTTATTATATTAAGTAAAAAGTATATATGCTTTTTAATATAAGCATTAATTTTGTAATAGTTATAGTAAAAGCATTATATTACTTAGGGGTTGTTTTTATTAAGCTTAGTAGTTTGCTTAGGTAATCTTTTTAGCACAAGGTATAAAGCAGAGGCTTAAAGAGATTTGCTTAGTTATATTAGCTTGCTATTATATGCTTTAACAAAATTATAAATCGCTTGTTTTTAAGCTAAATTATATTACTATAAGGCTTACTTAAATAAAGGGTTGTTTTTTATATTAATTATATGCTGCACTTTTAAAAGCTTGCAAATAGCCTTAGTTTTTTTTTAACTAAGTTAAAAAGGCTAAGAAAACGAGTTTTATACTCTTAAAGGTATTAAAAGATATTAAATTTATTTATAAGTATGCTTTTGCTTTATTATGCCTTTAGTCTTTTGTTTATTAGCTTTATAGCCTTTTTTATTATATAACTCTGCTTATTTATATAATATATTTTTAAGATTGTTTAATTAGGTAAAAGAGTTAGTTAGCTATAGTATATATAAAGGGTAATTAACTAGCTATAAAGAGGGTTATTTTTGTAAATAACGTTTTACTTATAAAATATTAATTTACTAAGTATAAGGTTGCCTAGAAATATGCTGTTAAATATAATGCTATTTGCTATTAAAAAGCTGTTTAATTAGCTGTTTATTATAGTAAATTGGCCGTTAACAACGATATTTTAATTTATAAGCAAACCTTTTTCTTTAATGCTATATATTATAGCTAGCTGCTTTGTTTAGTATAGCTTAGTTTGCAATTTAATTGCTAGACTATTAGAAATATATACTAATAAATAACTATAGTTAAAGAAGATAATAAACTTTTTATTTAAAGGCAATTGTGCTTTAAAGAGGTTGTAAGGGTTGCTATTACTTTTTTTTATAAAGTGTTTGTTTTATAATAAAGGAAGGTTTTTATTTGCATTTACTTTTATATAGTAGGTATTATAGCATTTTTACTCTTTGTTTTTTAGCTAGTTTTTAATAATAAACTATAGGTTAGCGTTAAATAGGTTGTTTGCTAAGTAATTAGAGGGGCTTAGGTTGATTGTTTATTTATTATTGTCTTTATTATTGTTAACTATAAAATAAACTTAGGGTTTGCGGGGAGTAGAGGAGTAAGTATTGCGCTTGTCTCTAAAGAAGGTCTTTACCTTATTAAGGGCCTTGTCGTCTTTAAAAAGCACCTTCTTTAAAGTGACCTTCTAGCCCGTTGGTTAATAAAGCTTGGGAAATACTACTTTTTAATGATAATCTTTAGCTTAGTAATTAATTTTACTACAATTATAGCACTTATTGCTACTTTTATAAGCTATAGCTGCTATAATAAAAGCAGCGCTAAAATCAGCGCTATTATTTTAGTTAGCATTGGTAGATATATAACTAATTAAAAAAAATAGTATAGTTGTTAAACTAGGGGTTTAAAATTATAAAGATTATAGTAGCGTTAATAAGTACTAGGCTAATGGTGCTTAAGCGGTTTAAAGTAGCTAAAGAAATTTTAAGATTATAATATAGCATAGTAGCATTATATAATTATACTATAATAGCTAATATATTGTAAATATGCGACTTTATTGCTTAGTAGTTATAAAGCTGCGCGCAAATAATGATTTTTTTAATAATTTAAGCAGTTGTTGGTAGGGTCTCACTTGGTCGAATAGTGCGCTATTGGTTATGCAGTTCATTCGTAGTTTGTGGTAGTTGGAAGGAAGGGAGGCTATTCACGTCGGGGAACGAGGCCACGGAAGGTGGCTTATGTCCCCCTTCGTTCCGCACTAGCCGTAGCCGGCTAGCGCCGGTCCGCGGCGGACCGGTCCTTCAATCGGACAAACGTAGGCCCGGTCCTTCCTTCCAGCTATAAACCTACAGCAGTTGTATAATTATGCTAATTAACGTTGCAAAAGATTTAGCTATATAAGCTTAGCTAATATATTTTAATTTTATTTATAAAAACTGCGCAAATGCCTTTAAACTATTAATTGCATGCTAATAAATAAAAAAAGAAATCTTTAAGGCGCTATAAAAAGTTATAATACTTTTTATTTTTAAATAATAAAAGAGTAATAAACACAAATAAAAAAGAGTAAACAGCATTATAGTTATTTAAAACTTAAATAATACCTTTAATAAATAGCGCCTAAATTAGTTAATAATAAGCTTTTATCTATATTTAGAGTTGTTAAAAGTTTTCTAAGAGTTTTAAAACAACTTTTATTGCCTAGTTTTTATAAAAAATTAGCGCGCTTTTTAGTAATATTTACATTTGCTAAAGGTAATTTAAAGTAATATAATTAGCGCAAGAAATCTTTAGATAAAAAGAAAACGTTACTTTATTCTTATATGCATACTTTATGTTAACAAGGGCTTAATAATCTAAAATTATCTATAAAAACTTTTTTTTAATAGCTTTTTTTGTTTTAGTAAGGATTTTCCACTATTTTAAGTTGTTGTAAAAGCTATTAAGGTTTAAGGTGCTATTTAAACGATAAGCTTTATATTAAGTGTTAATGCTTATATATAATTGCAGCGCTAGGTTAAGCTTAGTAGCTATTAAAAAGCTAGCTTTAATAGCTTTAGCATTATAATAGCTAGCGCTTATTAGCTTAGTATTAATATTTCTAATATATATTATTATCTTATTATATTTAATATTAATTATTATAATCTATTTAATTAACTACTTATAAAGCATAACTAAGGCTGCTTAGTTTTTATTAACTTTAGTCTTTAAAGCAACTTAACTAGCCGTTTAATTATTAAACTAATTAGCAAAGTAATTTGCTATCTTTTTTAGTTTTGCATTAGTATTTTTAATGCTTTTCTGCTTTATAAAAAAGGCGTTTAAAAGGTTTTTACTTATAAAGCTTTCTTATAATTATATTAAAGCTCTTCTAGCTTTGCTACCCTTTTAATTAAGTAAATAAGCTTAATTGCCACTGCTTAGGCTGCTTTTTAAGCCGCTTCTTAAGCCAGCAAATAAGTTTTTTAAAGAGTAATTATAAGAATCTTTTAAAGCTTAAAAAGGGTTGCTTAGTAGCTTAAGAGATTTAATAAAGTTTATTATAACAATTAATAAATAAAGAGGATAGTAGAAAGGTAAGAAAAATAAAAGAATATTGTTTTGCGTTTATTTTGCAATTATTAGTTTATTTGCATATGCTTTTCGTAAATTTAAAAGTTTTCTAATAAAAATAATTATTTTTATATATTTACAATAGTTAGCCTTTATTCCACTTTAAACCTTACAATAATATAAGATTAATAAAATAGTTAAAAGGGTAGTTAATTAAAAGGAAAGAAATAAATCTATCTGGCGTATAACGCAGTCTTTGTAGGCCGGCATTCACTGACGTAAATGCCCGCTAGTCCCAATACAGAAATCGGTTCCCCATGGGCTTGGCCCACCGGACCGCCGCAGACCGGATCGGACCGGATACACAGGGATAGGCTTTATCAATTGGCAAGTACCTGGCTCCCCCATAAGGACCTTGGAAGCTGGTTGATGATGTGAAACTTGGAAATCAGGGATGGATGCCTGGGCACAAGCCAAACCCCCCCCCCCCCAAAAAAAAAATCAATAACCACCACAGAGATTGCGCAAAGTCGATCTGGTCTGAAACCTCCATCTTGTGAAATACTATGTAGGGCTGCATTCAGGCCCTGCATTTAACAAGCACCTGGGTCTTGTTTTATGGTTCCCTGATGTGCTTCCTTTCAATTGTTGCATCCATGGATGCCAACATGAACATACATGTCACGCACAGCTTCCAGGGCAATAAAACTTATACTCTCTCAGGCACCGTCACTTTCGAAAATAGGCAGTTCAACAAGCACAGAGAAATGGGGAAATACAAAGATACAATGCATAACCACACTAAGGTTTTTACAAAGAGCACCACTGAGACTGCACCTAACGCTCAAAGGTCCCAGGGACCTCCAGCTTGGGATGCTATAGCTGGCAGCCTCCAACAAAGTTCAAGAAAACTGCAAAATTCCATTATACTACTTGTGAAGATGTGTACTATTCTAAATGCTTCCTGCATGCAAAGCAAAGGCTGCTCTCAGTACCTATGAAATGTTGCTTCAAACGTAAGTCTATTTCCAATGCACCACCTAGGTGTAGATCAAAACATTGAGTCGGAACAAGACTCCCAAGATTTGTCAGCACTGCAAGCTCAGTTGTCTGGAGGGGAGCTGTGTCTGTCACCCGGCTAATGTGAAGCCATACATGAGACATCTTCATCTTAGCTCGTGAATGTGTGGGAGTCAGTCACAAACATCATGTCGACGGAGTCACAAAGTTCGGTTGCTCACTTACTACCTAGGTATCTAGTACTGTTCATATAAAAATCCACAAACAGAACCTCAGGAACGATTCAATCGTCCTTGATCACAACCACAGTCCAACGAGGCAATTAAATCATCCACTCGTTGTTGAATGAGTATCATCAGGAGAATAGAGAGACTACAGCACTTGATGCTATCTTTGCTCCAACGTCCACCACAATGGCCTGCCCTGCTCCCCATTCTAATTTTTCACAGAACCATCTCGGCTGTCATGGCCAGAACATTGGAACCAGACAATGGGGATCCATCAATGATGCAATGCTGATGATACTTGAGAGATACCTTTGGAATTCAAACCATCGACTCATGAACGGCTTATCTAGTATATCCTTCAGTCCAGGTTCATCAAATAGACATTTTCCCATTTCGACATCTTCCGGATATGATTTTGAGATCCACTGCTCAGCGGAACAAGAACCTTCCCGGAATGAAGTGACAATGGAGCAGAATTGTCCTGCTGACCAGAACGGATCAGACTTCACACAGGCTTCCGATGGGCAACCATCCGAAAATACTTCTGGAGGATATCAATTCCATGGCCAAGAGCCAGATGAGGTACCCCCACCAGACGACGAGCAAGTCCAAATTAGATCTTTCAATCCGTACGGTCAACGAAAGTCGATTCGCGAGATCAACGAAGCCATCAAAACCGAGCTAATGAAGGCTCATCCATCCAGCCCAGGCTTTATCTACGGCTTCAAGCACCCTAAGGTACGTTCCATCAGGATGGGCACAGGGTCTGTCGTCGAAACAAATGTCATCAAAGTCGGCCGCACCGACAATACTGAGCGCCGGATGCAGCAATGGAAGAACCAATGTAAGTATGAGCCTGTCGTGGTATTTAAACCCTTGATGCCTCACCACCAGAGGATCGAGCGGATCGTGCACCATCAACTTCACAACGCGCGTTTGAGAGAATATCCGGGCTGTTCTGGGTGTGGCGCTCGCCATACAGAATGGTTCCGAGTTGATGCTGGGTACGCCGAGTCCCTAGTGGAAATGTGGCGAGGCTTTGCGCAATCTCAGCCATATGATGACTACGGTGACTTGCTGTCGAGCTGGCGCGATCGACTGGACCTAGTTGAGCTAAATGACCCTGACTGCTGGATCTCGTTCACTGAAGGATTGGATTGAAACCAACCAGTGTTGGGTCACAATGCCAATTCGGAACCTGATCAAGATTGCGACGAATATGCCGAGGCGGAAGATGAGCAAATCGAGTGGTGCCCAGGCCTCAGAGGACCATTGAAGAACTACCTAGGTACCTAGGTATTCACATATGTAGGTGCTGCCGATCACCGGCGCCGACGAGGTGTGATCTCTTTGTGTATTAAGCTGTTGCCCATGGTTCCTGCTTGTATTTCCGAATGTTCATCCGCTCCTCAAATTGTGGTTGTACCATTTCGTATTCGACTGCCTACGTAGGTACAAAAACAATCTTACAAATCTCCACCGCAGCCTTTCCCCTTGAAGTATCATGAACCAGTGATCGTATTCTCCCAGCCAGGCAAGCAGCCATGTCTCAAGAGGCCACTAGCGTCTCGACTGCGGCCACCAATTCCTGGGGCATACTCAGGAAGGGGCAGTGGTTGGCATCAAGAGCGATCGTCGAGGCGTCCGAGCCAAGTTGGGCGGCCATCTTTTGTTGAAGGTGATAGGGTAAGCTGCCGTCTTTCTTCGCGTAAATGTACGAGCAAGGAATGCCGTCCTTCCAAGGCTCATACTCGCTCTTGCCGACGAAGAGAGCAGCCGATGTGAAGGTCATGTCCTGCATCGACCTCTTCTGTTCGTCGGGCGAAAGGTCGCTGAGGCCAATTTCGGGCATCATCTCCGGATCTCCTGACACTCGGTCGCCCTAGAGCGGAGTGTCAACAGCGCTCTGGACTGATTCAAACCATTTGTGGACGTGATAGGGATCGCTGCTTACATCGATGATCATCCAGGGCAGGGGTTGTCCACCAAGCATGTCCATGAGACTGCTACCCTGAGGGATCACGAATGCAGTCATATAGATGATTCTCGTCACGCCTCCAGAGACGTCTGACGCCGTGCGGGTCTTCACGTCTAGACCCTTCATGGCTGCACTGCCGCTCACGCCTCCAGCAGAGTGGGTGAGAAGGACGACCTCCCTGCCGGCCTCGACAAGGGGCTCGAGCTTAGCACGGATGGCAACAATGTCATCGGGCAGGCCCTTCCCATCACCACCAGTGCTAGGGAGTGAGACACATTCGACGTCGTAGCCTGCTTTTCTCAACAGGTCCGCAAAGGGTGTAAAGGCTGCGGCCAATTGCCATGCTCCCGGCACTATCAGAATCGTCGGTTTAGCGGCCGTCATTGTCAAACTCTGCCCAGGTAAGTGGATGAGTCGTGAGAAAGATGGTTAAAGTACGCGGTCGGGTCTACGGACGAGCGTGAGGTGACAGGTCCCACCAGACGCGACAAATCCGTGTGCCATTGATAGTGGAGTTCACGGGACTCAGATGCTCCTCATTCAGTTATTGTGGCCTGCTCAAAGGTATTTTCAGGGTTGCCCCTGTTTGTCAAATTGAGTGCAATATCCGACACTCCAGGAACCAATAAGTTATTAAACGACCTAAGCGACGACGACCCATCCCTTGTGAGCCATCGGCAGTCGAGTAACTTTTGCTGTTTCCATACACGAATATTCGATCACACTGTCTCCCAGCAACTGCTTCCACAGCAACAGATGCCCAGGGATGTCCATAGATGCTATCGTCACATGATCACGGTATACCTACTTAGGTACTGCAGTGGAGTGTCGGGCATGTCAGTGAAAAACGTATCATCATCGGGAAGATAACTCACAAGATGGTCCGGCCTTATATAGGGACTAGACTTTATGCCCCGGGAGAGACTTTCGATATATTCGAGTGATCTTTCACTGAACCAAGTTTCTGTGTACGGGAGAAGGCTGCACCCGGCCGCCTGGGCCAGTTTCCAAGCCTATATGCAGACCGAACATCCACCGGATGTCCATAATTAGTCCTTCTTCTCAGCAACAACGCGGAGATCGTGTGGCTGTTCGTTCGTTGCGTTCGTCCTTCGCCTACTATCGCCCATCCGGGGCGGCCATATTCATCATGTCAATTCCAAACCGGGAACGGTGAGGATTGTGTGTGCATGTCTAGTAACTGCGTCGGACACTTGGAAATCAGTAGAATGCACAGTTGCGTCGTTTGTGGCCGAAGTCTTCAGAGACTCGTCTTTGGCCCCGATACTTTTGAAGTCTGCAAGGAGCAGAACATTATAGGATGGTTGTACCCAAGCGGGAACCGAAATTTGAAGGTCTCGCAGGGGCTCCATGAGACGGCACCAATGGGCCAGGATGGACAAGCTGAAAGAAACATTGTATGAATTTTCGATTTGCAAGTACAATTTGCGACAGAATGTTCAACCACCTGGGCATGCCCGCCTGGGCAGGTAATCCAAGAACGAGCGTAGCCGGATATGATTGAACTGTGCAGAGGTCGTTGTCGCCAGTAAATAATTCGATCATAACATTGCATATGTCTTCATCCCAGGGTACACACCCGGTAGGCTGCCACCATCTCATCACATTTCTCCGCAAGCCAGGGCTTGGGACGAAGGACCGGACGAACGGACAAACAACCGCGGGACGCAGGTACTCATCACCCCAGAGTGCTTGTACATTACGAACCCCTGTTTTCTAGCAATGAGGTACAAATTGCTACACATCGCCATCAAAATTCAACCAATCAGACATCACGATATAGATTTTCGCCAACTTGATATTACGCCTTTAAACCTCGTTATCTAAATATGCTATATAGCTAGCTAGCTACTTGTTTCCTAGTGCATTTTAACCGTTGCTACATTAAGGTCTGTGGGAAAAAAGAGAGAGAGAAAGAGAGGGAGGGAGAGAGAGAGGGAGAGAGAGGGAGAGAGAGAGGGAGAGAGAGAGAAAGGAAGAGAGAGTAAGTGTATGTATGTGTGTGTGTGTGTGTGTGAGAATCGACAGCGACTGGTCTTTACGAGGGCGACTGGTCTTCACCAGGGCACTGGTCTTTGCAAAGAGTATTAAAGAACATTTGCAAAACCTCGTGATCTTAATACTAAGACGACTTTAATTAGGTAGTGTATAGAAGAAACGGCGAGATACACAGGTAGGTAGCCAAAACAGACAGTCGACATAGATCTGGTTGAAATACCCATATAAAATAGGGCTACTTTAATGTAGCGCATCTCAACACCATAACAGGCTTGGTTATGATTTTAATTAGTCATATACATTCTCAAAGTCACTCATTGCTAAAAAACAGGGGTTTGTACTGTATGTCTAATTTCGTCCAGCCGCCTATGGGCACGTTACAGTCATGCCACTTTTGGCGGAACACCGCTCTTTTGACTTTAGGTAATGGATGCATCACAGAGTCGCCGGGCAGCGCGTTCATCTAAGGACGACCCAACGTATTTGCCAAATCATGGGGTTCCGGATGTCAAAATGTACTGCCCTTTTGGCACCGAAACATACACACCGTGAGCCAAGCCCTCGGTACGATGACACCGCAGCCACACCGGGCCGCCTGGCATGTCACTGGCCGCATAGCCGAACCAGAGTATGTACAGTGACAAGCGAGCACCCGCTTCCTCGCCCCTACGCTCTACCTAGGTACTGTTGTAGTTACCACATGATTAGATGCAGATGGGTAAGCAGCCTGTATTCTGGGAATCCCGTCTGTCGTCCCAAGCCCGAGTCAAGTTTACGTCAACACAACGCCTCGTCTCATCCCCTTACAAGGTAGCCTCGTGTCGCTTGCCAAGGCTGCGCCTGTCGCTGCCTATCTCCGGTCTCAAGTTTTGTCATCCTCAAAGGCTTCAGACGAAAGTGGCGTGGATGTCAGTCGTGTCCAGTCGATCTTCCAGGTTTTGCTCGTGGATAGGGCAACCGCCACAAGCAAAGGTAGACATCGGGGCACGGGGTCGGGATGCATTCGGGCACACCGCTTCCAAGGCCAAGCGCCAGCCTGCGAACTATTCAGGGGGAAAATGGATCATGCACAGGTAGTATGCAGTTCGCTACTGGGCCGTAGTTGAGCAGGGGGGGGGGTTAATGCAGACCTGAGACGGCCCCTGACCAAACATCTGCCCCCCCCCCCCCCACTTGCATCGTCGTGGAGGCGTTCTTTTGTGGCCAAACATGGGTCCAGGATGAGAATCTTCCGCGGTGGTTGCTGTATTACAACGCCAATACAAACACTTTTGCTTCGTAGAACACCTCTGAAGTACGGTCCAGGCCGTTCACCAACTGATGAGGAGGCGACATGACGACCCTCCTTCCGCACTCGCGTACGCATCCACGGCAAGGATGTGCCTTATACGGCAGGTCGACAATCGTTTAGGACAAGGGCATGGGCTGGTCGCGGGCTTGGGGACGAGACCGGGGAGGTTTGCACAGGGGTAGCTACCTAGCTGCAAAGTGTAACGACATGACCTCAGGAGGCGGCGAGAGCTTCTGTGGGACTCACGGTCATGAGGGTACTAGTGTTGCGTGCAATGTGTTCAGATTTTGGGTCTCCTGTGGGGGATTCTGCTATCTAGGTTGTAGAGCATACGTCAACTTGAATGTCAATGTTCCAAGTACAGAGGCCTGAAGATGCAAGCAGCTTGCATGGGGCTGAAAACCTCCGAGGCATGTTATCCTAGCCATATCTCCAGAGAACCGTTGAAACGCAACCCTGAGTGGCCCTTCACCTCAGTATAATCCTTCCACCAACCCACCTACCAAAAGAAAAATCCTGCTCGGTGAGCCTTTTGTGAAATCAGATAGAAGTATAGAGTTCTGGAAACATAAAAGGAAAGTCCTTCCCATGACGAGGAGTGGGACGGACAATTTGGGACATCAGTAAAGCCGCAGTACAAACAAACTGGGCCATGATATGAGAAAAAAAGGAGATAGTACAGAAGTAGATGTAGGGTCGTGAGGTAAAGATAGGAGAGTCTAATGATTGCCGGCCGTTGTTCGTAGAAAATCTGATTTCCTTTGAAGGAATGTCCAGAAGGGTATCATATGAAGTATCCCGTGAATGATAATATGCAAGTCGGCCGTGAGCTTTCGTAAACGAGACAAAAAGAACAGTGGTGGGGATGACAAGGTGTGTGCGATCAAAGGGAAATGGCCAAATTATTCTTTTTCCTTCCCTTTTTTTTTTCTCCCTTCTTTTTTTTTTTAACGAGCGACGGCCGTCTGAGGGTTGAACACGGCAGAGGGGAGGATGAATTGCGACAAATGCTCCTGCTTGGTTTCAGTCACATTCTGGGCGGCGGGCTTTGGTGAGTTGTTGGTGGACGACTCTTTGGCAGGACCATTGACAGTCCTGAGACTGCTGGTAGAGGGCGCGGTCTTCAGGGCTCCCTGGAGGACCTCGTGGCTTCGGGCACGGTGAAGCTCCTTGCGCTGCCGCTCGGACAGACTCAAGGGCTCCTTTTCCCGGGGGGCAACAGCGTCCTTCTCGCGGAGTGCAGCATTGGCCTCGCTCGCCTTGCTCATCCGTGTGATCTGCTGCTCCACGTCGGCCAGGAGGGCGGCGACCTCGTCTCCGGCGTAGATGCGGATGCTCTCGACCTCGGTGCGTCGGATCCCAGCGGTCCGGGGCTCATCGGCAACTTGATCGATTCCAAGGCCGACGGCTGCAGCCTCCTCGACGAGGGGCTGCTCAACAATGGTCGAGGGAACCTGAGCCACGACACGTGATGGGGACGACGAGGAGGATCCGTCACGGGGTGTGAATGAACCCTTGGTGGGGGAGCGCGGGGGAGTGGCAGGGTCAGCGGGCGCAGTGGGGGAATTGTTATCCATGGTGAAGGGCGCGTTGGCCCCGCGGGCAGGGATGGTCACAGCAGCAGCTACGTGTTCCAGCAGCTTCTGGCGGACTCGAGTGCGGCGATTCTCAGCCTGCTCGAGCTTGCTGACCCAGTCGTCGATGGATGAATCCAGCTCAGCAAGAGCTTCCTCTTGCTTGAGCAGAGACTCCTGGCTGAACTTGACCGTGCGTGGGGAGCGAAGATATTGGCAGATTCGGGAGTGCAGGTTGCGTCGCCCAGCTCTCAATGAGTGATAGGTGCGGCGCAGGTACTCGCAGCGCTCGTCCAGATTCCTCAGTTCCTGAACGGTATTAGTCTGGGGTCAATGTATGGCGATGCAAGTTTCGAGGACTTACCCTGGAGAGACTGTCCACATCGGACTTCCTCAGGACCTCAAACCTCTCAGCCTGTTGTAAAGCCTGCTTTTTCAGAGCTGTAGCCTCTGTCGAGTCTAGCATCTGCACCGCATCGGTTGCTTTCCAGCCCTTGGGCAGCCGCTCGAAAGCACGACGCTCAGCGCTCTTGCTCCTCTTGGAGCCGGTCCTCTTCAATCCGTTTTCCATCTTCTTTTTTGGGCGTCCACGGTCCATGATACTGCTGGAAAGGCTGGAGGTATCGGAGACGTTTCGTCGATGGCTTGCAGAGCTAGAGCTTCGAGTTTCAGCGGCTGACACCGGCGTCGCCTCGCGGTTGAATCGATCCGTCGACAACTCTCGCGGGGTCTCGGGTCGAGGATTCTCAGACCTCGACGGCTTCGGGGAGGCTCGCGGGTCGTGGGTCGCGGATACTGGCGTGGGTAGCGTCGAGGATGTCGATGATGAGTACCACGTACCGGCAGACGACGGAGCGGTCGACGGTGTATAAGGGGTCCTAGATTTGGGGGAGTCATCTGGCTTCGCTGTCCGTGTGCTAGACTCGGAACTTGCGCTGCCCGATCGAAGCCGGCTCAGGGAGAGCTGCCTCTTCAAAGGTGAAAGAGCTGACGTCTGATTGGGAATCATGAGGGGCGGGAGGTCTCTCGGTGACGGTGGTGGGCGGCCTCCAGAGGATCCATTAGGTTCGTTTCTGGCGTCTGCGGTCGTCTGATAAGTAATGTTGTGCTGTTTCCAGCCATTGCCAGGCGCACTGATCGAGCGCTCATGTAGTACCGGCCGTGACGGAAGTGTGGCTAGATGAGAGTCAGTCCTGTGGCAAGCTCGAGTCCATTTTCTGCACGACTTACGAGAATCCATGGACGACTCGTGGACTGTGGTCATAGGTCCGAGCTCCGGTACACTGACTTTCCTACGGCGAGCAGGTACGGGTATGTTGTTGTGTTCCCTGATTCTGAGTCGTAGACTGCCCGAGGGCAGCTTGTTGTCTGCCCTGTCTGCATTGTGTCCCATGGCCAGAGCAAAAGCCTGTTCGGGGGCTAGGCCTTTGTTGGGCGAGGCCGCGGCCTGCCTCTCCCTAGGGAAGAGTTGATACTTTCGAGATTCTGACTGAGCCATCCTCCAGACCCACGGCTTCGAGTCTTGCTGTTCGTCCTAGTTGATAGGGTGTGGTGAGCTTGCAGTCGATCCAGCAACACAACTTGATATTATATAATGTTGAAGGCAACTGCCAGAGTTGAAAAGAGTGTTTCGTGTACATACCTCGTGGCAGGCGGGGAGAGGTGACAGAGGCCGCACTATATAACTTGACATGCTCAGACGGTCTCTCTCGGTTCCAGGCTGTATGCAACTTGCTATATGAGCCATGGTGAGCTGGGTCGTCACACCCAGGCAGACAACAGGGATGTATGGACACAGCTAGTGGCGATCCAGAACCTGACGCAGCGGCGGCGGATTCCCCGCGACACAGGCACAGTCCCTGCTCAGAGGGCAGAAACCGACGGAGAGGATCCGATGCTTAGGAGGTGGATTGTAGTGTCACAGAATCGCAGGGCCCAACTGCGCTACTGGTACATGGATCCCCAGCGACGTTGCCCAAACAAGATGACAGGGAGAACTCGCGTTAAGAACAAGGTCGTGCCGTTTACCATGAGGGACGCAAGCAAAGAGGCTGCAGCAGGTGTTTGTTGACGGATAAAAGGAGTAGAAGCAGGAGAAGCGAGTGAGCGAAGGCCTCAGACGGCGACTGATACCTTTATTTGTGCTCGTGTCGTTGCAATCTCAACTCACGATCATCCTTAGCGTAAAATGGACGGTTGTATCTGTGGTTGGAGGTGAGTCTACATCTGCACTACAGCGCACAACGACCTTCCCGCGTCTGGGAAGATGTGCGCACCTCCCGCAGGAAGCAGCCTCACTGACCTCTCGGGGCGGGGCAGAAGCTGCTTGCCAGGTGGTGACTAGGTCCGTGGGGTGGGTGCAGGGGGACAAAGTACTTTACGAGATGCCCCGCAAACCTCATGGCCGATTGCCCGGGGACCTGTCCGCGGTGCAGGTACCAACCGTGCGTCCCACTAGCAATGTAGCCAGGCTGCCAGGATATATGCACGGGTTTGGTAGCGAGATGAGGACTGGCCGTGCATCTGAGGTACGTGAGAGCAGCAGCAGGAGAGATGGAGACATCGCTGGAATCAGAAGAGTGAAACAGTCTAACGTACAAACCCTGGGCGGGGCTAATGTCGTAGAGGTTGCCCCCCCCCCCCCCATACTCATGGCCGAGGTGTCTTCGTTTCCAGACTGGGAATGACTTGGCATCGATCTTACTACGCTGGGTCTCCTGGTACACCACCACCTCGATCTGGTGCCAGCACGACCGCCAGAACGTATATCCAGACATCACGAAGTGGTTGTGATAAGCGTCTTCTGTGAGCCATCAAAACGACCGGCCGAGTGGTTGGACGCAAATGTGGGGACAACAACCGCCTTGGCCCCGCAGCACGACTTGGAAGGCGCCTGTCGATTCGTAGTTGGAGATGCTTGCTTGTACGAAGTAGAAGCCGGTGTATTCATCAATTGCATGTCCTAGGAAATGGACAAGCGGCTCTGCCCCACAGCTCGCGAGTCGCAGGATTGTGCGCGCAGCAGAATACATCCACTTCTGAACTGATTGTTCTAGCTGCGATTCAGAGCACACCAGGACAGGACGGTTGCCACAGTGTTGCTCACGCCGGGGCACAGAAGCAGTGTTGGAACGGACCCCGTTCATGGAGGATGCAGATGCCGGACCGGTCAGGGAGTTGTGGGCCGGCTCCAGTATGATCGCGACGTTTGACATCAGCGCCTTGCCAATGTGTGTCGTGCTGAAGGAGGATTTGCCATCGATTCAGTCCGTCCCGGTCGATAAGCTTCCTTGGTAAGCTCCCTGAGCCGCTGTCAGTCGCATCGGATTTAAGGTTATCAGAATAGTGCTCACTCTTGTTCGTCCCCGTGATCCGGATTGCTGCGAAGACCCCCAAATCGTGAAATTCAAGCTCCACAGGGATCACCTTCCCGTTGACCGCACCCTCAAGACGTTCAAAGGGCGTCGTCTCGCAGCACCCCTCGAACCCAATCGGTTCATTGCTTCCGATTACAGGCAAGAGGGGTGATCCCACTAAGAGAAGCAAAACCGACATCGTTTTGCACTTCCCGTGGCGTGCTCTGCGCACGTAATCATCAACTTGGAACTCGAGAGCAAGCGCTACTGGATCCGCAGGCCCCAGCCTCTCCGTGTCGAGATGTGGCAGAGCTCTCGGAGCCGTGGGGGGAACATCCTGTCGCGCCTGTGAAGCAGGGTCCGACAGATGCAGCGTAGCTCTACAGCAGGGCTACCTCATACACGGCCTGTCAGCCTGCTCAAGAGGCTTCAGATTGGTCGCGCAGCCTATCCAACCGTTTGCACGGCCTCGCAAGTCAATGCCGTGGTGTTGACATCAGTCGGATTAATGTATGCGGCTTCGAGGGAGCTCAGGCACCGAGTCAGGACGACAGATTGACGGCTGTGTCTCTCGCTGTCGCTGTCAGTGTCTCTTGCCGCAGAGTGACAGGCTTGACAAGCCATCATGCCAGGGATACCGGTACTATTTACTGTAGCATAACAGGGGCGCGCCTCATGCACAGCGATGCTCTTTGGACTGGCGATAGAGGAAGAGGTGTGACTTCCAAGCGATAGAACCCAGAGAGACATGGGTCGGGCGACCAGTCATGGCGAAACGAGGATTGTGCACGCTGCCGGAGCCTGAGTAGTCTTGTTCTTTGACTGAACTCGTGAACCATGTGCTTCGAGCAACAGGCGGAGACAGTCGTCTAACTAGGACTGTCTGGAATTGATGGGCAGGGTCGTGAGAAGCAGGCAAATGCTCAATGCGTGTAGCATTGTGGCGCCACGAAGACACCGCACATGGCGACAGTAGCATTGCCTGAGTGGCTGCATTAGCGGCGAGAGCAGCTCAGAGTGCCACAGTACCATAGTGCTGTGGTAGAGCTTCCACTATGTGCTACACAGTAGGCAGCATGCCGCTGAGGCACCGCCCCACCCGCCGATTATGTGCTCGGCAGACTCGATTATGCCCAGCACGGCCCATGCTGCCAGGTCAACGTCCCCTGCAACGGTCACGTACGATGTGAGAGTGCATGGTACTGTTTATGCGTAGTACGTATTATGTGATAGTAGTACGAGGTGGCGGTGTCTGTGTGTTGTGGGCCGCCTGGCTAAATGCAGGACCTCGGAGATGAATTGTCGAATTGTGTGGGAGATGGCGTACTATGTAACAAGAAGACGAGGGGGACCAGAAAAGCGCATGTTTAGCAAGGCAGAATGTCCGGGCTTGCGGGCGGCGCAGGGACTTGCGATGGGTCAAGATGTGATGGGAATCATGGGATGAGAATCATGAGATGGAGTGGAAATCGCGGATGGGGAGACGGCAAGATGCATCTCAGGGTCTTGGTCCGAGTCGTGTTGATCTGGGTCGTGGGCCCTTCAATATGCCCGAGGCCATCGCGAGCTGGGCTTGGGCGCATGTCCAGGGATGTGCAGAAACAAGGTTCGCATGGGAGGAACGTGGAAAATGTCCCGAGATCGGCAAAATTAAAGTTCGGCCACTAACAAAAGCCAAGTAAAGGAACAGCTTTTGGAAGTCTTTGGAAGGAACCTTGATCATTTCAACTGGAGGGGTCGAACCCTAACCCTTGAGAAGCACCTGAACACCCCCGCGAACGACTGGTCCGTGCCCTGCACGACCTTCTCATACGACAGACACATCAGTACTGCCACGGCCGATTGATTCCTGACGTCTTCAACATTTTCCAAACCACAGCCACGCCCAATTGCCCTTCGCCCCTTCATGGGTCGACCCTCGACCCTTTTGCAAGTCGCTACCTTGGTTGTGCAAAGATAGTCTCTTGGTCGGATCCAAGCAATACAGATCTTTTGTAGGCGGCGAACAAACTGGGTCGAGATGTGTGTGGTGGATCCAGACTGCACAGGTCAGGGACGCCAGGTCACAAGGCAGAAGCCCGCACCAGGGGCCCAAGAGCTGTCCGGGACGGCGGCGAAGCAGATTCTACAGAATGGCGTTGCTCTACGACCGCCGCCGCCTAATGTCGGCGTTCGGGCCAGCCTCCCCTCGGACGAGACTGCTGCACACACGGAGGCCAAACGAGCAGTGCTGCAACGTCAAGCTGCAACCACGGCTAACCAGTCACATCCGGCATCGACTGGCCTCAAGGTTGAGCACTTCATTGTGTAACTTTAGTCCCCTCCACTCGGGTCTTGCCCTGGATAATTCCATCTCCATAGATCCTGGGTTCATTCGTTTATACAGAGTACCTCGGCTTGAGCTTATCAGGCGTACGCCCAGCGTGTACACCTCAATGCCCGCTGGGCGTGCCGAAGCACGACTGATTCTTGCCGTTGGCTGGAGCTCGTTCATTCATTGCGGCGCAGCATGAGTCGCGCACAAACAACGACAAAGTCTATCGATCCACACCAGACGGCATTCTTGCGACCACATATACGCATGCTTATTCCCTATTCAGAGCTTGTTTCGACCACGACATCTGGTTCGCTGCATCACTATCTGGCAAAGCTTGCTCATAGGCTGCTGTACTGCCAATCTGTGGCCGTTTTCTATCACACGGGAAGGACCCTCCATATCGATGATCGGATGAAACAAAAGAAGCGTCTTAGCTTGCGCGATGGCAGGCTCAACCTGCAGTTGGCCTCGCCAAAGGCTCCGGACCTGTCCGTGGCCGTACGCTGCAGCAAACCATCCAACAAAACATTCCTTCCTAAGACCAGAGCAGTATTGGAAATGTTGTCCGATCTACTCCGTAGCTAGTACCATTATCACTGCGTCAGCTCGCACACGGATCAAACTGTCTGTCGAGCCTGGCGTGGACGCAACTCCGAGGAGAAGGATCAAGGTCTCAAAAGACAGGTACCTTGGTCGACAATGCTTTCGCTCCTGTAGCCGCTCGTGCAACGGCGTTCGCGGAGGATTTGTAAAGAATTGGTCTCGCAATGGCAATACGAGCCTCGCAAATCAGTCGGCATCAAGCGTCAGCTGACTCTCAGGCTGGACTGCAAAGTTAGCCTTCGTTTTCATCAATGTCGGTGATGCTGAACGTCTCGAGAGACTAGGCAGGCCCTGGACTGACGCTGCGATCACGAGCCTCCTGTGGCTTGCTCCCAGACGCCACCATGTATATATTCGGCTATTCGCTCCGGAGTGTGTGCTATACTAGTATGTTCAGGAGAGACAAGGATCCCACCGGGCATCCCCTCGCATTCAAAAGCTGTATCCTCTCAGCTGCAACTGGACACGCAATGCGCCCGGGGGAGAAAGCAGCTTCTCGGCAATCCAGGGTCGTCACTTGGCCCTGGCCTTGTGACGTCGGAGACCCGCATCTAGAACAGTGCAATGCTGGTCGGTTGTCAGGGAACCGGCTGTCTGAAATAGAAAAGGTAGCTTTTGGAAGAGCCACTGCAGACCTCACCTGGGCGCACACGTTTTCTCGGAGTTTTCTTCTCAGCAACATCATCCAGCAGCCAACGTGCGGGGTGGGGGTCAAGAGTGTTTCAGCGGCAGCAGCGCATCCCATCACCGGGCAAATGCACGATCAGGGGTGCCCTGCAATGACGATGACCGGCTAGAGCACGCCCAAAACCATGGTAAGCGAGACGGGAAGAAGGATTTGAAAGACGTCGTGCTACATTGCTCCGAAGCCTAACACAGTACGGCCGGCCTTCCTTTGACAGATGGCTACGGCAGCTGCGGCAGCTGCAGGTGCTGCTGTACCACAGCCCACGAGACCGGCCTAGTCCCCGCGGGATGGGCATCTCATGCAAGTACACTTAAACGAGCGTGCCTGTTTGTGTTGCACCCAACCAAACAAGTCGACCTGGCTGACGTTTTGGGACAAGAGCAGCGACATCTCCGGCAGATCACTCGAGTCATGGCAACAAGTGTGGGGGATGCTATTGCATTGTGGAGTTCGGATGCGAACCTCAAGGCCTGGTCTCTACTTGTGACAAGTATCTGGCACGCCATGCTGCCATTTCGTCAACGGCCTCAATCTCCCTCTTGCAGTCATTTCCAGGGCGAGTCGTGATCATCCACGGCTGCGAGTGGAGCACAAACCCCTGCCAAATCTTCAGTCCCTGACCCGGAGACTAAAACGATGATCTCGAAATAAAGTTTGTCAGGGGACCCCCGCCACGGCAAGTTTTGGCTTTGACGCAGAACGTGGAGACTGTCCGTCAAAGTATCAAACCTACCCCTGCACTCTCGCCAAATCGCCCAGGACACCGATAGGAGACCTGGAGACTTTTGCTGTCCTCCTTTCTACTTGCGACACCATCATGAGAAGGGGACCCAGCAGTCTGTTTTGCGGGCAAACAGGCGCCAAGCCGCAGCCGGCTGGGACGAGGAGGGCAGAGCTCTAGACCAGTGGGGCCGACCCGATTCTTTATCAGTCGAGAAATATTTTCCGATGATTACATACACAGCACTCGACTCGACAACAGCCCCAACTTGCTCTCTGCCTTTCGTCATCCCACGGTGCGTAAAATAGACGACATTTCGGCCTATTGATGCGGCTGGGCCAGTGGTGTGCGGACGGCGAAGGGCAGCATGTCACAAGCCGGATTGACCCGGCCAATCTTCTCAAATCAACGGAGTGCAGCAACCATATCGTGCAGAGTAGAAGAAGGTCACTTGATCGTCACAACAAGTGGTGACGGTGGCGTGCATACATGCCGCTATGGATGAACGGTTGCCCAGGCGGCCTCAGGGTGTTCGTTGAAAACCGTTGGCGACAGTCTGCGCTGCAAGCAAGTTCTAGGAACCATGGTACGCAGCCCTGGCAGCATGTTTGCACCTATTCCCAGTTGCTTGACAGACCACGACCAGCTTCACCTCTTTGGTACTAGCCGCCGAAAAGCTTGGCCTCGCAGCCAAGATTGCCGCAATCCTGCCGATTGTTCAGGGGTGTGAGACGATGGCGGGGAAGGGGGGCTTGCCCGCTGGCAGTGCAACTCCTGAGAATCCTTTCTAGTCTTGCTCTCTCTTGTCGTTTCTCCTGCTTCACCTGCAGCGGGCTCAAGTTTGGGGCGAGATTATCCAGAACAAAAAGCCGTTCGAAGCGAGCCATGGCGGCCGCTCATCCGGCCGCCAAGGTTGAATGTGCTCAGGCTTGGGAAAGATCACTCTATCTCACTTTCGGCCCCACATTGGAACGGGGACTGCACACCCACACACACACACAGGTACTGACTTGACTCCATCAGGGTTCCGTTAACCCCAGACCCATTCATATGATGAAGTGGGGCAGGTTGAGCCTCAAGCCCACTCCCAACCCCCGCCGTGGAGAACGACCTGTTTGACATCTCCGCGAACGCCCTGCGCTTTGCGCCAGACTGCGTACGAACCACAAAATCTCCGGGCCCTCTCAGGCGGGAGAAAAATGACAGGTGCGATTTCTTCCCCTCAGGCCCACATGTCATGTCCACTGCACACGTGAGAGAGGGTGCAGCCCTGCTCTTGACGTAGTCACGCGCTGCAGGTACTGTACATCCAGCCCATCCACGAGTTGATGCATGCTCTGACATCCGGCCTACGACTCCGGTCCGGGTATAGCCTCGTCCTGACCCCTAAGAAAGACGTAACGGTGGCGAGCGGGATGCCTCTCCCCAATTATTGTCAGACACTATTGCTTGGCTATACCTTCTGCAAACTGAAATCTGCCTGCATCCTGTTGTTTGGGTAAGTTTCAGGGTCCCATATAGCAGTTTCTTGTCGGGAAGCCTCCCATGTGGGATGAGTTAACAATAGAACTATCGACCAATAGCTCCGCTTAATTATGATATAGAGTTGGGAATGTGATACTACAGTCATGGCCACGGCAAGTCGTGCTGAGTATCTCCACACAGCGAAGTAGAGATTTCCCTCGGTGACCCTGGTGGTCCAAAACAATTTATGATTCCTCAATCTGCCTATCTTCGCCAGCTCACGCAACTACCTCATGGCCAACCCGGCTGAATAGCATGATCCATATCATCACTGGACGGCCATTCCATTCAGGCGGCGCACAGGCCCTCCTGGCCTAAGAGGGCCTCAAGCCACTCCGGCGGCACAATTGCAAGGCAACCAGCAAATTAGATTAGAGCCTATGCAGCGCAACACCGACCAGACGAAAATAGCACATGGCGTCCCTCATAAGCGCATTCACGATTCAAAGCATCGACAGTACGCGGCATGGCGGTCCTTCATTTCTTACCCCACGAGTGAACCCCGGGGAGGTTGCCGGGGGGGGGTGCTGCGATGGGTTCCAATGCCTCTTTTCGTCGGGAGCCCACAGAAGCTAATCGGTTCATGCACCTGTGTGCGGATGTCCTCGAAACAATGGCAACGGTGGGCAAGGATGACTTGCCACGAGGCGTGTAGCAGGGCAAACGACTAGTTTGTGGCCTAAAAGGTTTCGAGTATCAAACCAGCGGGCCGTTGCCTGCTGCTGCTCATGTCCCACAGTACGAACAGTAGGGATGAACGAAAGGGATGCCCTGCCTTGGGCCTTGGCTGGCGAGGGATTAAACATGAGGGGGTCAGAACTCAGCCTGCCCTGCAGACAGATGCTTTGGTAGCGTGCTTATGTATGTAGGGTGGACAGGCGAGTGGTGTCTTTCCGAGGCACCTAGGTTTGCTCTGGCTCGAGATAGTCCCGAGCACGGCACTCCGAATCCTGTTCGCCATAGGTACTTGTACTACTAAGCAGCCCGAGTCATCGACGTGCTGCATAGACTGGACTCCTTGAGACGATCACCACGGCTCCGTAATACTTTCGCAACATCTTGGCGTCGAAGTCAGGCGTGGCTTGTATTTACCTAGGTAGGCAGTGTGGTCTGGGCAGGATCAGACTTGCGGTTCACTGAGGTGCGAGTCTGCACAACCGCGAAGGTTTCATCTCGTCTGAGTGCGCGGGGGCGAAGGCGGCCAATTGTGATGAGTCTCTGGGCCGGGAGGGCATAAGGACTTTTCACAAGGCCAGGAGGGCAAGTGAGGGCATAATGGCGCTCGGAGATGGTTGAAACATGTTTCGCGCGTGGTCACCACGGAGTCACCGCTTCCACATGTCTCGTCCCGACTAGGTAGTGTGAGTGCCACCGGACTCGTGGTCACGCTCTCGCAGCCACCCGTCCGATCCTGCAGAGTGATGTCGACGTCCGAAGCGGTGGTCAGACGGGGAGACCGTGCGGCCGAAAATTGAGCTCGACAGCTACATCTTGAGATCGACGAAGGGCTTCGAGAACGTTGGAGGAAGCAGGACCGACTACTTCGCATTTGCCCGCAAGGTGAGACAGGTCGGCCCGACACATTACGTAATCAGGCTGACATACCGCCTGCCCGTTCGGGCTAGACGCGCAAAATGGCGGCCTTCCCAATGCGTGAAGCCGGCGATAGCCACCGCTGCACGTGGGCTGCCAGAAGAGGAGGCATCGTGAGAACCCGTCGCCGGCGATACCCGCGGCCAACGACAACTGAATCTTGATGTTGCCGAGGAGCTGCTGTTCCTTGCTGCCGAGGGTCAAGCTCACTCCACGTGCCTTTTCACCTCGACCGTGCCGCCCGACCCAGGCAAAACCATCTCTGTCCCACTCCCCGACCAGCTTCCAGGCCAGAGTCCAGGTCCGCTTCTTCTACATGCCCAATATGGCGGCTCGTGACCCTTCCACGTCGTCCAACTACGACGCCTGGCGGACGAAGCACACGACGGCGAACCTGACGATCGACTTCAACGACAAGTCTCTCCGCGGCCTGGTGACTCTGGAGCTTGAGTCGCAGACGGACAAGGCCAGCAAGGAGATCATCCTCGACAGCAGCCACGTGTCCGTGTCGTCGGTGAAGGTCAACTCGGCCGACTCTCAGTGGTCCATCGAGGAGCGCTCCGAGCCCCTCGGCTCGCCTGTGCACATTGCGGTCCCGGCGGGCGCGGCCAAGGGCGAGCTGGTTCGCGTGGACATCGAGCTGGCCACCACCACGGCGTGCACCGCGCTGCAGTGGCTGAGGCCCGAGCAGACGTCGACCAAGACGGCGCCCTTCATATTCAGCCAGTGCCAGGCCATCCACGCGCGGTCGCTGTTCCCCTGCCAGGACAGCCCGGACGTCAAGTCGACGTATACGTTCCGTATCACGAGCCCTTACGTGGTGGTTGCGAGCGGCGTGGCGGTAGACGGTGAGCCTGAGGTCAAGGAGGGCGGGGACAAGCTGTATGTATTTGAGCAGAAGGTGCCCATCCCGAGTTACTTGTTTGCGCTCGCCTCGGGCGACATTGCCCAGGCGCCCATCGGGCCGCGGTCGTATGTTGCGACTAGCCCAGATGAGTTGAAGGCCTGCCAGTGGGAGTTTGAGAGGGACGTGGAGAAGTTCATGGAGGTCATCGAGGGCATCGTCTTCCCGTACCAGTGGGGCCAGTACAATGTGCTTGTGCTCCCACCTTCCTTCCCCTACGGAGGTGAGTGAGCCCGTTCCCGTGCCATGGCGCTCTGGCGTGACTGACAATGGGTGAAATTGTAGGCATGGAGAACCCTATTTACACATTCGCCACGCCCACTGTGGTAAGTCCTCAGTCTTTGGTGGAAATAGACTAGATCTTGTCTGGTCAGCGTAGCTGACGAGCACAGGTGTCTGGAGACCGCGAAAACGTGGACGTCATTGCACACGAACTCTCACACAGCTGGAGCGGCAATCTTGTCACAAGCTGCAGCTGGGAACACTTGTAGGCACCTCTGTTATGCGCCGAATTTCACAACGCTAACGCAGGTCCTAGTTGGCTGAACGAGGGGTGGACGACGTACCTGGAGCGCCGAATTCTCGCTGCCGTCCACGGCGCTGCTTACTTCGACTTTTCTGCCATCATCGGTTGGAAAGATCTGCAAGACTCTGTCAATGACTATGGCGCGGATCACAGGTACACTGCGCTCTTGATAGACCACAAAGGTATCGACCCGGATGATTCATTCAGCAAGGTACGTAAACCTTTCGCCCTGCCGCGCAGCTCAGAACCTGGTCTCAAGGAACTCCCCGAGGTTAACGCTCCGGGATCTGTACCACGGGTCTAATAATATGCAGGTTCCGTATGAGAAGGGATTCCACATGGTCTGGTACCTTGACAGGCTCGTGGGCCGTTCAAACTTTGACAAGTTCATCCCGTACTACTTCACCAAGTGGCAGAACAAGTCACTGGACTCGTATCAGTTCAAGGATACCTTCCTCGAGTTCTTTGGCAAGCCGGAATACGCCGATCTCAAGAACAAGATCGCTGAGATCGACTGGGAAGGCCGGTTCTACAATACTGGAATGCCACCCAAAGTCGACTTTGATACCTCGCTTATCGATGTCTGCTACAAGCTGGCGGACCAGTGGAAAGACGAGGTGAGTCACGTCTGTTTTTTGCGACACACCGGGCGGGAAGCTTAGAAGAGGTGCTGACACTGCACGAAGAACTATAACCCGTCTCCCAAGGACGTGGAAGGTCTCAGCGCCAATCAAAAGCTGGTCTTGCTGCAAACCATCCAGACTTTTCCCGAAGCTCTGGCCGCAGACCAGGTCGAGAAGATGGGCAAGGTGTACAATTTCATCGGCAGCAAGAACGTTGAGGTCAAGGCAGCCTACTTCGAGGTCTCGCTAAAGAGCAAGGTGACCAGCACATACAAGCCCGTGGCGGAGTTGTTGGGCCAGGTCGGCCGGATGAAGTTTGTGCGCCCACTATTTGTCGCGCTCAACAAGGTGGACCGGCCGCTGGCTTTGGAGACCTTCGAGAAGAACAAGGACTTCTACCATCCCATCTGCCGAGCGATGGTGGCAAAGGACCTTGGCGTTGCTTGAGCGGCGAGGTTTGCGCATCTCCCACGGCTTTGACCGCGGAGGGCAAGAACAGTAGCTGACCATAAGGCAATACTTTGTGTGACAGGGTAAACAAAAGTTGCTATAGAAGTCAATTCCATCCGCGACTGTGCCGGAGAAGAATTCTAGGATCATGTCATCATTCAGCCGGTCAACTGCTGTGTGCGCGTGAGACGCGGCCGCGCAGGTCGCTCGGTCTTGGCCTTGTCTCACGACGGGGGCACAGTATCGGCGAGGCCGTGCAACGACTTTGTTGCCGCCTGTCATATGCCAATGATGGAAGATCAACTACCAAGAACACTTCCGCGTCACAAATACCACGCCAAGGTAGGGAAGGCAGAACACGCGCAACACCAAAGCCAGGCGCAACTGCAGCACAAGTCTCTGGAGAATAGTTCTTGCACAGGGTTAGACAGGTTCAAAGCGGCGTGAAATACGGCAGAGACTTCCTCAGCAAGTTTTGTGCTTTCATGTGCTACATGCTCTATGGTCGGCAAAGTCAGAAGGCATGGTGATGCCACCACGGCATGTGATGCCAAAAAGAAAAGAGAATGGATATTCCCAGGGCTGAGTTTGTATGTCCCAGGGCAACTTGGCCTCCTGCAATGGCCGCAACTAATTAAAAGCCATGTACATGCATTTCCTAACTCCCGCCCTCCCCCCATACCCTTCAATTACTGCAATTGCCATGGTTACAGCTTTGCTATTGAATAGCTCCCGCCTTCAACTTTCAACCAGTCAGTCAACTAGTCAGTCACTTTGGGCTATGGCAGCCATTGTACCCTATGTCACCCTTGCAGCTATGGTGCTAGTGATGATTCGACCAACTTGCCCTGGGACATCCAATATCAGTCCTGGGAATACCCATTCTCAAAGCAAAAACCTTCGCCATATGGAGCCCAGTACTCTACAATCTTGAGCTGTGCTGGCCGCCTTCTCTCGAACGCTGGCTGCCGAATACAATAGCAGTATCAACCTTTAATGTGTCTCTTGCAGCAGCACCTCCAACGGAACCAGCTTCGAGAAAGCCCCTCTTCAGCAAAAAGCGATCTCGCACAGCTTTCGCCGTCGAGTCCTCGTCACGAGCCACGTCGACGTCCAGCAGCGCCGCCATGAGCACCTCGGCGAGCGAGAAGCACATGTCCCTCGCATCGGCCATGAGCTCCTCCTGCGTCTCGCCGTCCAGGCGCGCCTTGATGCGCTGCCAAGCCTGCAGGGCCCTCGGCGCGGGCGCATTGGTCTCCAGGAACCACTCGAGCGCCTCGACGCTCGCCTTGCCGTCGCGCGGGTGCTTGAGGGCCCGGAGCATGTCCGTCGACAGCACGTCCGTGGTGCCCTCCCACGTCGAGAGGACGCACATGTCGCGGAAGATGCGGCTGAGGTTGAGGTGCTCCGACTCGGCGTTGTTGAGGTAGCCGACCCCGCCGAGCGCCTCCATGCATCCATACATGAGCGGCAGGGCCTGCTTGCACACGTACGCCTTGGCCAGCGACGAGAGGACCCGCAGCAGGGGCGTGACGTGCCGCCGCGGCGGGTGCAGGCCCTCCAGCGGGCTCGCCGCGGATGCCGACGCCCCTCTCTCCTCCACGCCGAGGAGGTACGTAACGTAGAAGGTCAGCAGCATCATCGCGTGGTACTCGCCGTGCATGGTCGCCAGCGTGCGCATGTGCAGCGGGCTCTCGCGCAGAGGGATCCGCCTTCCTCTCGTGGCGCCTATGTCGCGCACCAGCGTGTACGCTTTCGCAACGGCGAGGCCGCGGCCCAGGTAGCCGAGGGCGCCGATGCACGAGCGGATCCGGGTGATGGTGAGAATGGTCGCGATCTCGTGGATGCCGCGGCCCTCTTGACCGATCAGCCAGCCGCGCATGTCTTTGAGCTCCAGCTCCGCGGTCGGAAGGGACTTAGTGCCCATCTTGTCCTTAAGCCGGGAGATCTTGACGCCATTGAGTTCCGACCCGCCGCGCTCACCCGTCGGCGAGATGATGTCTAGACTGTATCGCCGCATCGGGGCGAAGAAGGCCGAGACACGCTTGTCGGGTGAGGTCTTGGCTAGGAGGATGGTCATGGATGAATCGGTGGCGCTGGAGAACCACTTAAAGCCAGAAATGCTCCAGGGGCCCAGAGGAGTTTTCTCGTGGACGTCTGCGAGCGGAGCAGAGGTGTCTTGTGGGTAAGGAGCGTACGTTGCGACTGTCTCGGTGAGCGAGACGTCGCTGCCTCCTGGGCGCTCTGTCATCCATTGGCCGCTCGTCCAGGCGAACGTCGGATCTCTTGAGGTGAGACGGTCATAGGCATTCTGGAAGACGGCACGTTGTGTTTCATCGAGATCGACCTTTCTCAAGTGACGCTGCAGAAGACAAGCTGCTCCGTCTGTCATTGCCGCTGGACATGTGGTATCTGTTGGGATTGTGTCAGTCCTACTGTTTGTCCGAAGGATCGATATCACGTACTGGAAGATGATGCCTCCCATAACACGCTTCTGCAAGTACAATTCAGCATGATTCATTGTTGATTTTGATCCGCAATCCAGCGCTTCCCCCAACCTAGGAGATCACGGCCGTGTTCTCAACTCAGCTGGGTCTAGGTCATTTCTCTCTCTGTCGACTCCCAACCCCCCCCCCCTCTCCCACGGCCCTGAATTGGAACAAGTGCCCACGTGAAGGCCCGTCCGGAACATATGGGCAGGAATGATGTCCTACCTCAGCATTTGCACGACTCTAGAGTACTGGCCAAGATCCGTATCGTAGTTGTACGCAACATTGCTGCTAAAGCGTTAGAGTGGGTTCAAGTACTGGACGCGGATGAAATTGAACGAGCTGCTGGGCAAAGAGGAAGGGCGCGCACCCATTTTCTATCCCAAAATGCTGCAAGTCTCTCCATCCTTGGCTCAGCATGAGCACATCGCTCCTGGGCCGACCAAAGCTATCATGTCCGCTGCCACGAAGATACGGCAAATTCTTTTCCGAATCCGAGATGAGATCGAAGACACGCTGAGACAACACCTTGTCACCGAGGTCTCTCAGTTCTGGTTCCACAGCGTTCAAGGTGGCAGACGGCAGAAACACTTCAAATAGTCAGATCGAGAAGGGAAAGCATATAATTGATTTAGATACTGCAGGAAGACTAAACGCACACTTCAGAATCCTCTGGTAGCTCGGGTCATCTTGGACCTGGTTCCCGAGGATGGGCTGCTCCTGGAAGAAGCCAGTGTCTGAGCTGGAAGCCTGCATCGTGACTTTGAACCAAGACGAGGTAATGTGGAGTAGTGTAGGAATCACGGTAGAGTTCTATAGAAGAAGAGCACTGGAACATGGCGGAGAAGGCGCCTCTCGCTCCTCGGGCGGGATCATATCCGATAGTGAGGCCGTGGTTGATGAATAAACCATTGTATTACAAAAGTACCTCGGCAATGTGTGTGGTTGCTCGGCCGCTGCACGTCAGCCTGGGGCTCTGGGGAAAGTGCCCCGCAGCGTCTTGAGACCGGGCCACGTGCTACCGCGTCACCCATCGAACGACCCTGCTGCACGGGCACGCAGGGCTGCGCGTCATTCCCGTTCAATTTCAAGGTCATGCTTCCCTTTCAACCTGCCCACATTGAACGGCACTGACCGGCCCCGAATATGTACCATGAACATCAACGCCTGCGTGCAGGATGGTACATCTCGACATACAGGTCCTTCTGCTATCAGCTTCTGAAGCTCACCGACAACCATCGCTAGCCCGTCAACGCGACCTCGCGGCCGCGTCGGAAGCAATCAGGAACCATGGCGACCTCTGGCAAAACCGCACACAAGCCCATCGAGCTGCCCGACGACGACGGCGACGACGCTACTGCTTCCTCCACCGGTGACGAGCAATTCGCGACCGCTGCCGTCCGCAAACGCAAATTTGAAGACGTCGACGTGTGGGCGGACGAGCCCGACGATCAGCGGGAAAAGTGGCTTGAAAGCCGGAAACCCAAGCGAGCCAAAAAGTCCAAGGCCAAGTCCAAGGCCAAGTCCAAGGCCAAGGCCAAGGTAAAGAACAAGGATGTCTCGACGCGTGCCTCTCGTACGAGCTTGCAAAGTTTGGTTAAGGGCGCCGATGCAAGCGAAGACGAGAACGAGGCCGACCGAGTCTACGTTCCGCCTCATATCCTCGAACGGCGCGCACAGTTCGACGAGAACAAGCGGAAGCTGGGTCAGGCTGGGCTGAAGCTGCCCCCAGAATATGACGACATTTATTTCTCGGATGACGAGAGGGACCCGCGAGGCTTGGAGGAACGACCTCAGCTCGAACATATCCAGCCATCCCGCCCATACAAAGATATCGTTCTGGAAGCCTCTGCCGGCTTGATACCTGCTTCCATCGCCCAGTACTTGCGCGACTACCAAATTGATGGTGTCAAGTTCCTCCATGAAAAATTCGTCTATCAACGGGGCGCCATCCTCGGCGACGACATGGGACTCGGAAAAACGATCCAGGTCGCCGCATTCTTGACCGCAGCCTTCGGCAAGACGGGCGACGAAAGAGACGGCAAGAGGATGCGCAAGATCAGGAGAGATCCGTCAAGATGGTATCCTCGAGTACTGATCGTCTGTCTTGGGGCACTGATCCCCAATTGGGCGAGCGAGCTCAAGCGCTGGGGATGGTGGAGGATTGATGTTTACCATGGCGCTGGAAAGGAAGATGCCCTGAGGGCGGCCCGCGCCGGCGCTCTGGAGATCATGTTGACGACCTACAAGACCTACACAGATAACGAGGATATGGTCAACACCATCGAATGGGACGTCGTGGTCGCCGACGAATGTCATTTGATCAAGGATCGGCGTACCAGTGTCACGAAAGCTATGGACAAAGTCAACTCCCTCTGCCGCATCGGCCTTACCGGAACCGCTATACAAAACAAGTATGAGGAGTTCTGGACGCTGCTGAATTGGACCAACCCGGGCCATTTCGGCAGCCTGCAAGAATGGAACCTGTCAATAGTCAAGCCACTCACGACTGGACAGTCACACGACGCCACCTGGCACCAACTCAGTCTTGCGAGAAAGACAGCCAAGAAGCTCGTGCAGAACCTCCTTCCGGAATTTTTTCTTCGGCGAATGAAGACCTTAATCGCTCATCAACTGCCAAAGAAGACCGACCGTGTGATTTTCTGCCCTCTCACAGACCTCCAAAAGGACGCCTATCAGAGGCTCCTCGAGGGGGAAGGAATTGATATCATATTGTCTAGTACTGATGAGTGCGAGTGTGGCTCAAAGAAAAAGCAAGGCTGGTGTTGTGGCAAATTCACAGCCGACGGTATGTATGGTCTTCCTGACGGCGTCTAAACCGTTCTCCTGCCCCGTTTTGATCTTGTCTTCTATTGCTAGACTGCTGACCGGGCCCTATGAGGTAGGAAAACCCTGGATGGCCCTGGTATTTCCATGTATAATGGCTTTGCAAAAGCTGTCGAACCACCTAACTCTGCTGATCCCTCATAATCAAGAGAAGGATCAAAAGAAGAGGAAAGCAGCTCTGAAGATGCTTCAGCAGTGTGCTCCAAAGCACTGGGAGGCTCTATATCGGCAGCGCGACTCGATACAAATTCTGTCCAATCCCGTGTTCTGCGGCAAGTGGAAGATATTGAAGGAGCTCCTGAATCTATGGTACAAGAACCAGGACAAGGTTCTTGTGTTCTCACACAGTGTTCGTCTGCTTCGCATCCTCAAGAGTCTGTTCCAAAGCACAAGCTACACCGTCAGCTTCTTGAGCGGTGAGATGGATTATGGCGATCGCCAGAAGGAGGTAGATGACTTCAATTCGGATCCCGGCAAGTTTGTCTTCCTGATCTCGACAAGAGCGGGAGGTGTTGGTCTCAACATCACCTCTGCCAACAAAGTGGTTATCTTCGATCCACACTGGAACCCGGCATATGATCTACAAGCTCAAGACAGAGCCTACAGGATTGGCCAACTGCGAGATGTAGAGGTCTTCAGGCTTGTATCTGCAGGTACGATCGAGGAGATCGTCTACGCACGGCAGATTTACAAACAGCAGCAGGCCAATATCGGATACAATGCCTCAAGCGAGCGCCGCTATTTCAAGGGTGTTCAACAGGACAGGGACCGGAAGGGCGAATTGTTTGGCCTACAGAACCTCTTTAGTTTCCATAGTAACCAGGTGGTATTGCAGGGGATACTGAATCAAACCAACATCGCTGAGGCGCGAGTTGGCGTTCAGATGGCCGAACTAGACTTGAAGAGAACTGAGCAGGATGAAGACCATGACGACCTCAAGCCCATCAAGCAGGAAGATGCAGACGACGACGGCGGCGGGTGGCGTCACTTCGCCGAGGTTATCAAAGCCGAGAATGACGAAGGTCTCAAAAAGAACAAGAGAGCCAACAAGGCAAAGAGCGACGCCGTTCAGGCGATTCTCGCTTCAGCCGGTGTTCAGTACACGCACGAGAACTCTGAAGTCATCGGGTCAAGCAAGGTGGAAGCACAACTCTCACGCCGCGCTGAGCTAGTCGATGACATGGACGCCGACGATCCCGAGGGAGATAGCGCCTTGTTTGCAGAGGACGAAGCGGACGATGCATTTACTGGAGCCTCGTCTTTCCTCGCACCAAAGTTCAAACCACCCGAGGATGTCAAGCTTCGGCAATTCTGCTCAATGGCAAAGGAACTGGGTTTCGACTCTACGACAGACTTTGCTCTTGTGGTGGAGCAGATGACGCAGGAGCAGCGACGCGATGCGCTCGATTCATTCTACAAGAAACGCATGATGCGGCTGCTCGAGCAGGAGCTGAAGAAGGACAAGGATGCGGATGATGAGAAGGTTGCATTTCTCAAGGCTGAGGTCGACGCCCCCAAGGATGTCAAGGAAGTCGAGGTCAAGGTTGAGCGACAGACCGACACAATGGACTCTGGCGGTGGCAAGGCGGAGATCCCCGTCAAGTTCGAGGATTTCAAGGACGAGGTCAAGGAGGAGCCTGTCGTCAAGAAGGAAAGCACGGCCGTAACAGCCGGATCACGCAACGGCGTGAGGCTGATCTCGTCTATCTTCATCGACGACGGTGAAGACGAGCTTTGATTCCGTTTGGAGTTGGGCAATGATACCCCTTTGCTGCGTCGATTGGTTCGGTGTAGTCCGACCCTATTCTATCATTGGTTTACTTTCGTCCACGAGCCTACATGTTTCAATCCTGAATCGCTTGCTCACCTCGGTGTCCCTGTATGTTTTAAACGCGCATTGCGATGCAACGCTGAAGTGCATGCATAGTTATCGACTTCGGCACGGCGACCATTCGGACGTTGCGACCATCAAGATTCAGTGACCACATTGCTACGATGAGCTGATGATCATTGTCGAATTCGTCCCCCCTGACGCATTTCTCATAATGCACTCTACTTTGTGGACTTGGTTCGCCGGCGTGGCATATCATTGCCACCTGCAGTGACAGTACAGACTACTCCTGGCCGCCGAGGTACCTAGGTACACCCACCTTCCCAAGGCAACAATTGCATACGTGCCTGATGTGATGATAAGCTCGATCGCTTTGAGTCGGATCGCCATGAAGCATTTCAGTTGTTTCACAGCCAAGCAACGGTCCACACAGCGCGCCTGTCCTTGCTCCCCTGTTGAAGAAAACAGACATGCTAAACACACACGCCCGCCAGGTACACGGGATCTAAATCTGGAAGGACATTCAGACCGGAGGAAGCTGGTCTCGATAATGCAAGCGAATCGGACCTCTTGGACTATCGCGGTTCGTTGCGGACCGGCTCCTACCCTTGCGACGATCCGCAAACGGCCGCCGAACTTTCCTCGTAGCAACGACAGGATCATGGGCTGAAGCATCCTTGGCCCTACCGCCCTATACCACCAACGTGATCTCGAACCAGTGACTACACGTAGCCGACATTGTGTGCCTCGCGTGCACTCCCAAACTCACACGTGCAGTAGCGGCTGGCGATGTCCGCCTTTCTGCGGGCACTTCACTCGGTCGGCGAGTTAGGTCTCTGTGGGAGTAGGCGTCGCCGCCGGCTACGGATGGGCGTGAAGTCGATCAAGGTGTACAAGCGAACAGAAATCCTGATTGCTTTCCCGTACTATGGTATTGTGCCGCTCTATACCACACAGGGCTCCACACCGACGGAGCGCTCGTGCTGCCTCTAGCCGTAGATCTTGTGTAACGAATACTGGTCACACGCTTGCGAGGCTGGTGGGCATGAGGCCTCTCAGCGCTCGGGAAACTGCCTGCGCTCCAGACCGCCCTGCTTGATGTTGCGGCCTCGCCCTCTGGCTGTCGTCACGACTCGCCCGGCTCTTGGTGCACAATCACATCCAGGGCGGTCTGGGGCCCAAGGCGTGAACAGGCTGTGAAGGTTTGCCAGTGCATCTCAGGCCGGGTGCTGCCCGTCGCCATGCGGCACAGAGAACGATCCAGCTGCAGAGTACACAAGAGTTGGCAGGCAGTCGATGACAAGTCTCCAGGGCCCGAGACCGCCCAGATCTCGAGTCCCACAAGAAAGAACCTTGCACCAGCGCACAAGGACCCAACCGTCGGGTCCAAGCCTCGCCAACCGATGACTTCCCACCGCCCTCACCGTGTCGCAGCCCGAAAAGCATATGTCCGAAGCACACCGCAGCTGCGCGGTGCCACGGGGCGGGTGCACACTCATCGCCTCGATTCACGCGTGGATACCCGAGAAAATCCATGGTACCGCCTGTGACAACCCGAAGTGCTTGATCGGTCCTCTTCGCTGGCACGCGTGCTTGTTGTGCTGTCTCGAGAGGCCCCGGCGCCGTGCCATGCCATGTTTCCCTAGCAGTCTCACGGTGTGAGAACAAGAAGGCCATGCACAAGAAGCTTTTACAGCCTCAGGGTCGGTGGGGATGACAATGACTCCTTTGCTCCAGTGATTGTCTGATGCTTTCCGCGCCTCCGCCACTGACTACTTTCATCGGGACTTGGTCTGCCAGCCGGTAAGCCTTGTCCACCACCCGGTGACATTGCCACCCGCTCTGCTTGTGGTCAGCTACAGCAGGTACAGGGTGGGAGATCCACCACATTTTCATCAGGAAGTCCCAGGAGTTGCGCGTCCAGCTCTGCACGTACCAAGCGAACGGCCAACGGCGCTCAACTGCTGGCCGAGGGGTGCTAGTCCCGAGCCCGAGTGCTTGGTCCTCACGCTAGGCGCACATTGCCCCTGCTTTCAGTCTTCGGCGCTTGCTAGAGTCCCGCAGTCGGGCACAGCATCGACTGGTCGTATTCATGGGATGACGCGGCCCTCACTCAAACCAGACGAATAGTTCCCATGTTGATCAGCACAATTGTGATGTGATTGCCAACGGCCAGCCATCACTTCTTCCATCAAGAGGAAGGGGAGAGTCAACCACACGCCAGTGCCACTCAGCACTGCCGGAAAGTCCCCTTGCTGAGGTATGCTCGTCACCAAATACAGTCCGACGAATATAGTAAGCCGGCTCTCCAAGACCGCGCACACCTCCAATGTCAGCCCATACAAGCCTCCAAGCTCCGGGATCGGTATCCGCGCCGTCGTGCTGCAGGGCCGACGTAAAACTAGCCCGCGGAGACTACGCGTAGACGTTGCACACCCACATATCGTCCAAATAGCCATCTTAGACTATGAATGCGTGGCTTGCTGTCACACGGCGTCATCAGTCAGCCCTAGCTTGTTGCCGCTGAGCGAGAAAGAATGGGGCGGGGTGTTTACCCTGACAGTGTCACGGAGAGGTGCGGTCTTTCGGGACTCCGGCCGCACTATGCATCACTGTATAACATTCCTGCTTTTGTGCCGTGCATTTTCGCAGGAAAGTGAATCGCCGTACGCAAAGCTCCGAAAGGTGCACACTTCAAGCTGAGCTCATGTGGACAAGTTACGAAGCCCCGATGAGGGGCTCGTGGGAAGTCTTACAGGCCACGTTGACCAGACAGCAACGTCACATATGACAACCTGAAGAGTCCGGGCCGGGTTGCTGGCCTCGTCCGTCTCGCTTACCGGCACCCACTGATACACCTTCGGAGCCATCTCCTCTTGCTGTTGTCAGCAAGGTTCGGCGCCACAGAATGATGACTGTCAGACGGCATCCTTCCCGCAGGCGGGCCCGTACGACTTGGGCGCCGCCTGGACTCTCACCTGACCGTGAGCAAAGTAGAAGGGCAATGTACTACGTGAGCCATCGCGTGAAGGACAGAAGATCCAAAGGTGAAGTTTAGGAGCCTTCTAATACTGGTGGTCTGTGTCTGCTCTCAAACCGGACACCGCTGTGAAAGAAAGCAAACCCGACGTGGCCTACTAGCACAGCTCTTGTGCCTATCTAATTCTTCACTCTTTGCCTAGACGTGCATCAGACGGCTGTCATGCTTAGCAACAAGAATGGTCGCATGTCGGCCAAAGGAAGAGTCTGGATGACTTCGTCCTAGAACATTCCGGTTGAATCGCGTCGTCTGACAATGTCCAGGTAGCCAGAGAAGGGCCATTTCTCCACCCCAAGATCGGACTAGGTGTGAGCAAGCACCATCTCGATAGAGTCCTCGTGACTGCAACTGATGGACACTTGTGGTGGCCCCGCGTGGGAATTCCAGCTTTCCCACTGTTGCGACTCGAGGTCTGCATAGTCCCTGGGTGACCTGGATTCTCCTCGCCCCACGGTGACCAACGGCTCAGCATTGCGCCAGTCGCCCCCACGACCACTAGTCCGCAGGGGGGCGACCGAATACCCCTTCAGATTCAGCACTGGATCTCTCGTTGACATTGGTCAAAGCCTGGAATGGCGTCATGATGTCTGAAGAGGTCAAAGAGTAGGGCTACCCCCAAAGGGCCACAAAGTTTTCAAATAGTTGTTTCAAGAGCATGGTTCGTTTCATTGCCATCCCACCTGTGCCCTACAAGCCTTTCGTATCGCATGCCTTGTATAGGACTGACTTTGCACGGCCAGAAGGTTCGGAGATGGGTGGGCCAACAGGTGATTCCAAGATCAGCATCGATCATCGTACATTACCTTTGGTGACTGTTTCGCTGTGCGTGACCAATCGTTCGTGGTGTTATGGTGGCTTCTTTCCGTTTCCAGTCGGGGTAGCAGCGGTGATGGGAGCTTTTGGGAGGCGAAAGCTCAGAGCATGTTCCAGAGCAGAACCATGCCCGCTGTCAAAGTCACGAGGTACGATGGAATGACAGCACAATATCCCATCTCAATCATCATCGACTGATCAAGGGCCAGCTTGTGGCTATCCTTGTGAAGGCTGACACTCGGAGTGTTGTTAGACAGCGTCAACCTCGAGAGTGGAAGTATTGACTCCACCCATCTGATATTGTGAGCGCAGAGTTGGATGGTATAGTAGAAGAATCGTGCAAGTTGACCTTATCTGACATCCGAGCCACTGCCTCATGGTTCGGATGGGTTGCCAGCTGGAGGCCACGACTTGGTCGGCTGGAAGCACCTGCCTACTTTCCACTCTGGGGAGGAGGGCACACCCTACCCTGCATCAACGCCCTCGAGGATTTCTTCGAGAATGTCAAACTTTGAGGTGTCCTGGCAGAATTTTCAGCTCAGTTCAGCCATGGGGACAGAAGGATGACTCACACGGGGCAGGAACAAAAGACGCTGGGCACTCACACAGCCGTGTGGCTCTTCTAGAGCTTGACTTTCGTGCCCCGCCCGTCGAGACCTTTGACCCCCGATACCAAGAGAGCCAAACAAATGGTGTGGTGTTTGCTACGGTCAAACAAGTCATCAAGCTAGCCCTCCCATTGACAACGTCAAAACTCAAACCTCGGAGCTCGGGCGATTGTTTGGTTTCAGACACCATGCAGGAAACAGAAAGCACGCTGCTCGAACGATGCTCACATCAGGCTAGGATGGGCATCCTCCCTTGAGCAAGTCACAGCTGGTGTGATCTGGTCTCGGTCGAAGCAACGATCGTAGGCAGCATCGGATGCTCGTCGGGAGCAGAGGCGAAACTGCAGCCGGCCCCCTGGTTTGACACTTGACATGTCCGTTGCCATGAGACTATGTGTGTTCTATCGTCGCTACTTCCGCGTGCACAGCCGGAGTCTGGCATGCTGTCAGAAAACAAACCGAGGAATGAGTGCGGAAGCTGAGGCCCATCTGATCAGCCAATCGTAACTGTTTCGATGTTGGGGGCAGCGAGCAATGTCCGGACTTCGGACGAAACTTGAGCGTGCGTGATGAAACGCCCAGTGCTTTCCAACTCGCTACTGGCACTGGTAAGGGCGGAGACGACACGGACTCGGTCCTGTCATGTACACGTTCAATTCACTGGAGAAACAGCCTCGCCATGTCCAATCTCAGGCGATCGGAATGATTGACGTGAAACTGCCCGCGCAAATCGCAGCATCCTGTTTGCACTGAGGAGGTGTTCGCAGATCGAACCAAGCTTTGCGGTCGCTGAGGTATCATAACGAGACTGATAATGCGTCCCGAGAAACTGGCAAAGGATAGGAATCGATCTAAGCCACGGTGTCCGCCGGTGATCTTGCAGTATCCAAAACCTGCGAGGCGCGGCTATGCGCGCCTGGAGGAAGTATGGTGATGCAACAGAAACACAGAATCGTGAACAATGGTCCAGGCGGGTTTGATAGACGGCTGTGTCAGGTACCGCATCCCAATGGCCCCACGCCAATGGAAAAGTGAGCCGTCTTGACAGGCCTGGGCAGGCTCCCGGTTGACAGGACGTTGGCATCCACGAGGTCGCGGCATCTGGTTGCACGATGATCACTGTTTGGAACCTACAAATGTCAACCGCAGTGTTTCGGGTCCATCAGCAGGGGATAGTATGCGTGGGGTTGGGGCCGATCTTCCGAAACCGTAGAGAACGTAGAACGCGATTGGCTACTCAGTAACGATTCAACGGTGAGCAGCCGGTCGATCACCCACTGTGCGCCATCCCGTCCTGGCATTTGTCACCCGGTCCAGTTGATAGGCCGTTTGGGCGAGATGCGCCGTGCCAGAAAGGCTTGTCCGATCGGTCTGGATCCGGACACATCATTTGGGTGTTCAAGCCTCAGGGAAGAGACCGAAAAGGCCTCGAGATGGTGCCTGCAGGTCGAAGTTAGCTGCCGGTTTAGATCATACGGTCTCAGCCGCCGTAGGGATGGAGATGGTGCTAAGGTACTACTCTAGCATCTCGTACAGCGAAGAGACTCGGCAGTGTGTTTGGGCCAGAGCTACTGCGCGCTGGCTGTCGTCGGGTCCGGAGTCCGGAGCAGGCGCCAGTGGAGGCCCTCGAGCCCCAGGAGGGCAAAGTTCAGATGAAACCCGGATGGAGGCCACAGCTGCAGGCCATCAGCCTCTTTTTGGTCCGAACGCTTTCATCCTCAATTTTGCTTGATTCAGGACGCACGGAGCCGCCAAGACGCGAATCGGGCGCTCTATTGCAGTAGGTCGACGAGCCGCAGCGCAGCGCAGATTGCCTTCCTCGCATGGCCTTGCCTTGGACGAGTTGGACCCGAGGATATCAGGCCCACCAGATGCTCCAACGTCGCGCGAGTCCGTGAGCGCGTCGCATCGTAGTGCCGGAGCAGCGCGGCCAGACGTCCACGAGAGCCCACAGAGCGAAGGTTAGGGCCTGCAATCTCGGACAATCCATCGACGAGTACCAGACTCAGGTTTGATCACAGACTCAGCCTCGAAAGGTCTGAGGGCAATCAGATCCAACTGCTTGTGGACGACGGGATGAGTCCCAATTGCAACTGTGTCTGCGGCACGAAAAGCCATACCAGGGTGGGATGGAAATGTGCACAGTAGAGGGAGATCAAGATCGGATCGATGTCGCCGGTGTTTGCGTATTCGATCCAGGTCAGTGCTGAGATGGCTGCTAGTCCAGCGAGGTGCGCAGAGTGAATGAAGGTGAAGCCGGCTGTGTGAAGTGGGACGACGAGATTGGCAGTTTGCGGCTCTGGTTCGACAGGTGCCAGAAAGCGGGCAGGACAAACAGGGTTACCATGGCTGCCATGGTACGACAGTACCGTACACTCAGAACCCTAGGGCCACAACAACATCGACATCAATGGGCCTGTGCCCGACCTGACCCTGACCATTGACCCTGACCCTTGACCCTGACCCTTGACCCTTGACCATTGACCCCAGAAAACAAGGACATCGCATCACAAGCCAGGATCCTAAATTTAGTACGAAGTAGCCCTCCCGTCTCAAGTTTTTCACATTCTGCCCGCAAACCACCTTGACCCTATTCTTTCTCCCCGCCTTCGCCCTCGCTCTCACCTCCCCACCCAACCCCACGGCATCCTCCATTGGCATCAATTGGCATGTTGTCTCCTTCGCGACGGAACTGTCAGCGCAGCCCAACCCCGGTCGCCGCCGGCGGTCGAAGCTTCGATCATGCTTCTACGGCACTCACTCCCGACAGGCCCATTAGCAGGCCGTCTAAATCTAGCCAAATCAATATATCAGCAACCGCCCAGACCGAGACCAGAATCCGTACGGTTCATTGGCAGATGAATGCCGTAATCCCTCTTACATGACACTGTCACTACTGCCACCATCTCCCCGTCGATCTACTAGTAACCCTCTCTCCTCTTGCGACGTGGCTTCGCAATGAATAAATGACCTGGGCTTCGGATTGGAAGCTGGAGAGCTGAAGCTGAAGCTGCAACATCTCGATCGAACCTTGTCATCGCCTCGCCCGGCCTGCCCGACGGCCAAGCATCCATTACCCAAGGATGGCGGCCATGACAGCGGCCATGACAGCAACCCGTGACGGGCCGTTTCCTGCTTCTCGTCTCAAATTCTCTGCTTTGACAGCTCGATTAGAATTCTTCCTCACCGCCGAGGCTGATGTTGCTGCGATCATGAGCTTGTCCTGCTCCGGTGGCAGACCATCTCTGGGTTACCCCTGGCTCATGCAGGGACTTCCGCTGTCATGACAGCGCCCTGGAGTCAATCGTTGTTCCCTCGTCCGCTTGGATTTCCGATTCGAGCTTCCCCTCGTCTCGTCTCGTCTCGTCTTGCCTGTCGCTGCTCCGATCGAACCTACTGTGTAGTGGTGGGTACCTTCAAGGCGAGGAAGCAAGGCGACTTGTCGAGCTCGACCTGTCCGCGCTTCTCGAGGGGCCTCTCCGTAACTTCGGCTGAAACGTTGTCCAGAGGTCGAGTGCCCCCGACTCGAACCCGCTCCAGCGCACGCTGCAGAACACCATGTGTTGTTCTGTAAGTGTCCCTGCCCTGCCCTGTCCTGTACGACACTGTATGCGCAGGCGGGCAGGGAGCTGTGCTATTCTTCGTCTGCTGCTCAGAACGGTCCGTCATGCATGAGTTCATATATCCACCATATCGGCGTTTGCGTTGCGCATTGCGTCTGCATCTGCGCGTGCGTGCGTGCGTGCGCGTGCGTGCGTGTGCTGCAGATTGCGCCTCTTTGTCGACGTCTTGCCAGTCAGTCCTCTCTGCTGATGGCGTGCGACGGGGGCGCCATGTCAGGTGTCGTGCCGTTGGCTGCGACGCTCATGGCTGCAGCACTTGAGGCTACCTACTGCACCATCATCTCCTTGGCCAAAACCTTGCCCTCCGTCGTCCACTCACAACAGCCACACCGTCCGACCTCCCCAAGATTCGACGCCCTAGTCGAGTCGTCCCCACCCCGGTCCTGGCCCTGGATACTGGCCCGTCACAGACGCTCCTCACACCCGGCTCCCTGTCTGGCGCTGCCACCTTTGCTCCACATGTCGGCATTGGCATCCAACTTCTGCACCTTTTTGCACCAACCCCGGCTGCTTCAGATCTTCTGAAACATCAGGCAAAGGGCTGTTTGGCCAATCGCGCTGAAGTACCCATCAGAACCTCAACGACATCCCATGTCTCCCCTGTCCGCCATCCACGCCTGCACCGCTGACCAGGTCCGGCGACGCTCCTCTCCACAGTGCCATGGTGTCTAAACTGTCACCAAAACGGCTTGATAGTCATCAGAGGTATCCGGGTTTCCTTCAACTGATCATTCAGGTACTTGCCTGGATATGGCATGTTACCCTTGCCCTTCCGGATGCTACCATGATGGCAGGTAGGACGCTTCATAACTCTGAGCTGTGTAATACCGCGTTCACGGGCCGCTTCGGTCCCGGAGTACCGGTCCTGCTGAGTAGGGCTGTGAGGCCTGGGGAAAGGCAATCTCTTCCGGGATTCGCACCTTAGTTCGGCGCACATTTCACTTTGGGCAATGCGCCAGCAGCGCCACTTCTAGCCGCGTGTTCTGCAGCAGCGGATAAGAGCATCCGCCTGCCTCGCACGCATCGATAGCTTGCGACCTGGGCCACCTTCTATGGTCTGCTGCGCTATAGCTCGTCAATACTTAGCAGCAAGCAGCTGAGTACATCTTGGCCCGCCACTTCGGTCACAGTCCACTAGGCTACCGGCTACCGGTACGACGACCAAGTCTCCGAATGTCCATCCAGGAAAGTCGGGATAGGACCTTTCCTGCCAGGCCTGCTACCTACAGCATTCAATGAACACATCTGGACTGAGAGCCTCACGTTTTAGGCACCGATACGCGAAACCAAGTTTCGCGTCAAAGCGGCAGGGTGCACCCCTTGGCTCCCAGAACGAATCGGGGGATGCGCTTGTGGTGTTCGAATCCTACCACAAGAGACAGCAATCCGGGTCCCGGCGATAAACCTTGACGTAGGGCGCTGTCAACTTTGTACTGCTACAGTATTCAGGACGGGAGGATCATATCTGCAGCAGCAACCGCATTTTTCAAGCGGCACAACGGTCTCTGGGCCCCGGCTTGCGGAGTTGGCCTCGAATATTCGCACCCCTTGGTGGGTTCGTTGGCCTTGCGGCTCAAACCCTGCGAATAAGCAGCAATCCTGGTGTCGCCCAACATCCTCCCTCTCTTCTAACCCGGAACACCCACAACATAGAAGCAGTTGTTCTTAGCAATCAGTCACGGGAGCTACGTGATTTTGCATTGCACGGCTTGAGATCCGAGGACGACTGGGATTCAATCTGTCATCGGTGCATCCGGTACGACTGCAGAGTCGCATACCGGGAACACACAGAGTAGAACCTACCGTATTCTATACCCGTACTTAGAAGTCTGCCGTGGACGCGCGCATTCCTCAGCAACCTGGGATCAGCCAAATTTAATTTCACGCTTCAACGGCGGCAATCGATTACGTTCCGATGGCCCATGGCCCACGCTGGACTCCCTTCTACCGCGTAGAGAATCAAACCATCAATGTTCACAGCATCAGTTTCAAGCCTCGACCAGGGCCTGAGCATGCAGATCACCCCGGTTGCTGCGCCTCAACATACTGTATCCGCCCACGCTGCTCTCGCATGGGTCCCATGGACGGAGCAGGGGCTCGCCGCGACGCAGAAAACATCTCGTACCAGGCCAGGACAGACTTCTCCCCAGTGGGGATCATATTGGTCCAGGCGATCATCTGACGCGATGAACAGACAGAGCCAATCTGATGCACAGGGATCTTATTCCAAAACGACGCCGGCAAGTGGATGCACTAACGTCAGGGAGAGCCGAAGGACGTGTATCACCTACACCCACACCAGGGAACGGCATCCGTGGTCGAGACAGGGACCACCTCGTCCGTATGAGGTGCGGGCACTAAAGCCCCGGCCAAAACCTACGGTGGAGAACTCTAAACGGATTCTCTGAACGCTTTCCTCAATGCAAGATGCGCTTCGCCTTGCCGCACTTGGAGAGCTACTCTGGTACACGTCTCTTCTCTTCTCTTCAACTTTAGCTTCAGGTCCGTGATGTTGCGCGCCCACCGCTGAGCTGGACTCGTTCAATTCGCCGTTCCCTGCTTCGAATAGAACATTTAGACTATCAAGGGGTAAGTACCTTCTCGGGTCCTGGACTTCCCAACCCTTTTCTCGGATATCAGATCCTCGTTGCTAAATCGCCCTCACAGAGCTTCTCAGCCACGCTGCCACCAACCCTCGATTCATGCGTTGTGAGAAAAAGTGTGTTTCGGTCTCCTGTCGTCCTTGTTTGTCTATACACCTCCATCCTCTCCTCGGTATTTGCTGCACCGCCCTCGACTTGCCCTTTCCATAACTTTGATGGTGCTGCTTGATCTCAAACGCCCGTGGATCTGTACTGTCGTCAACTAGTCAATCAATTTTCTGACCTTTGGCACGTTCGTCTCAGACAATCTCTTCTAAAGTCGAAGGGTAGTCGACAGCCCTGTTGAGGCACATCTCGACTGATTCTGATCTCGTCCAAGCTCACTTAGTCTGGCGACCCTATCCTAAGGACCTGTGCCCGCCTCCAGTCTTGTCGTCCCAAGTCAACCTTGCCGTCTCAAGACCATCCAGAACCACCTGCCAGGACTTGTGCTTGATGCTCGTTTCTTTCGGCTCGGTCGAGATCCGATTCAACTGGGACAAGCCACATGTGTATGCACCTGCCACTTCGGATGACCACCGCGTGACTGCCACTTGACCACTGCGTCTTCCTGGCTCTGTGGTGTTTCGGGCGTTTCAATCTACGTCGGGACGGTCAGTGCAACTCAAACGTTGATGTTGTCCTCTGAACCTCGTCAACCTTATTCAACTTTATTCATCCCTGCTTCAACCTGAACTACAAATCATCCAGATATCCCATCTCGTCAACCACACCCTTCGAACGAAAACCCCACGTTTTCTACCCGTCCCATCAGATCGACCCACTGGAATTTCATCACGGTTCATCGACGTCAAAGCCGACCCTACGCTGGGAAACAGGCCATCGTCAGGAACGTCGACGTCGACACCGGACTCGCACCATCTCCCCATACGATTGACTGCCCATACTCGGAACATTCGGCCTCGGATTCCGCCGAAGAACAAACACGCCGACAAGCTCGTGCACCTCGACGGGTAATTAGAACTTGCTTGACACCGGCCGCCATCCAAGGGCATTGTGTGAAGCAGGATTCACAACATCGCCGTCTGCAGGAAGCATTTGTACGACTTCTCGGCAGAACATTTGTTTGTTCTCGCTTACTAGTGAACCGTATCTGGTCGCCAGGAGCTCACAAAGTCGGGCTGTGGTGTCCCGAGGATTTGTTTGCGATTCCCTTCATAAGACAGCTGGCTGCCCGACGGAGGCCTAGGAGGATTCTGTCCCAACAACCATTCCTCGACCGCAAAGAGCTAGGAACTGGAAACTTGTGAAAGCTTGCTGCTCATTTGGGTTCGAGGCTACTGATAGGGAAGCCTTAGAGAGGTTAGTCCCCCCCTCCGGTCGTGTCTTCCCTCCTCGTCTCGTTTTGTGTGCGCCGGAAGATAGAAGCTCATGCTCTTGACAGACTTCCGATAAGTGAAGAAAACATGAACGTCACGTCATTACTGAACTCATCCGCCGCCGCGGCGCAGGCTGCGGGCGGGAGACTGCCAATCGACCAATCCGGCATGTCGGGTGATAGCACCATGGCCATGTATCAAACACAAGAGAGGATGGGTCCCAATAGGACACCCAGCGATTCGCGACTTTCCGGCCGAAGCAGGACACCGTGGGATGCCGGTGGCTACTCCTTACCCCTGACCCTGAACGTGAAGAATGCGCAATCGTCACCATCATCAAGGCCATCATTCAACTTCGAGGCGACTCCAGCGGATGGATCGACGAGCCCAAAGTCCCCGAAGCACAAGTTCTCCGACAGCCGCAGCAGCCTCTCATCATACACGACCATGTCTTCCAGCAACTCGTGCCACTCTCGATCACACTCGAGGATATCGTCGCTGTCTACCGTGAGTGAATACCAGCCCCTGAGCTCGTTCGGCTCGGACTCGACGCCTACGGAACGGAGGACGTCAGTCTCGGATTCATGCCCTACTGTCGTTGAGGTTCAGCCATCATCGCCTCGAAGGTCAGGAATCGAGGATATCTCGCCCGACGCGTCCGATAGCGACAGCCCAATGACTTCACATCGCGCCAGGTCACCTTCAGATGCCATTATGATGAGGAACAGGGGACTCACAGGCAGCGCAAGGTACGTGTAGACATTCCCAGTCACTACTGCCACTTTTTGAGAAGGGCGGGTTTGGTGCAGAGTGACGTTCATCTTGTTGTCTGGCCAGTGACAGGCAAGGGCATCAGCGTCCCGTCACCACCACCTCACTTTTCACTTCCATTCACTGTTGTCAGCTAGACGAAAGAGGAAGTGTTGCTGTGAGATAGTGTCAGGACTGCCATTGTTCTGCCGCTATCTTGCCAATCACGAGGCTCTGATTCACTGGCTCTCAAACCTTCGTTCACAACCCCCCTGATTAGGTCACTGTAACCATTGTTCCCCTACAAGTGAATAAGGGTGTTCAAAATAGCGCTACAGTGACAGTCACTCTATTGTTAGTCACTGGCATCTGAGTTGGCTGTCCCATTGTGACCGTCTTTGCGCTCAACTATTTCAGACGGCCAGTCTGAAGTGGATTCTGTCAACTCATCCAACAACCTCCACACAAAACAAACCAACGATCTGTTCTGAACATCAGCTAACCAGATCGTCCCACAGTCCGACTGATTCCAAGCTTGGGTCTTTCCTGCATCCAGATTCGCCCTCATCCATTTCTGCCCGCGCGCACAAGCGGACAGTATCAGCTCCAGACTTCCCATCTCTCAACACTCTTACTCGACCGCACTATCCTTCGTTTGGACCAATGGCTGAACCCACTCCCCCCAAGTCCCCTACCCAGGGTGAAAACGCCCAGCTTGCCTCCCACGATGAGGATCCTATCGGCCTTGTACCCGACCAATCAAGCCAGTCCGACGCCGTGATTGCTCCTCCTGAGCCCGAACAGCCTAAGTGTATGTTCGTTCAGCCTTGCACGACCGGCTCCTCCCTGCGCAAGGCTATCTCCCACATCTTCGGCCGGAACAAGCTGTGTACCAAGTCAATTCCCGCCCACATCTGGGTACACTATTGCCGCAAGCACTACCAGCGCTCTCGATACCGAAATGCTACCGACTACGCTTTGCGACAAGTTGAGTTGGTCTTGATTCAGGTCAAGAAGGTTCAGGGTTGGTCTGATGACAATGTCAAGTATAACCGTCGTGGGGATGGTGTCCTGAAGCACTGGACTCTTCAAGCTCGCAAGCGTGAGGCCAAGCGCCTCCAGGACACTGAGTCACGCAAGCGCCGCTACACCGAGGAGGAGGACGACGATGCAGAGCTTGGCAGTGGTACTGCTATCCCCAGCTGGCTTCAGCCTCGCCTCAACCAGGATTACGACACCGAGCGCATGCTTGAGATCGTCGAGGATATCAAGGTCCACATGGACAATGGCGAGATTACCCAGATTCCTGACATCGAGATCCTTCCCGAGATCATCACCGACGGTAACGAGTCCCGCCCCAAGGCAACGGTCCGCCGTGCCAGCAACGCTGGTGGCCACCGAAAGACACAGAGCGAGGCATACCGCACGCCACCCGCCATGGGCGCTTACAACTCTTCCCGATTGGGCATGTTCTCACAGGACACCAAGCGCATGCGCTCCGGCGCCAGCCCATACAACTTTGGCATGCAGAACCTCCCACACCGCCCGGTGATGGGCATGTCGCAGCCATACCCCTACCAGTTCCCTCAGAACAACGGCTTCGCCGCCATCGCCGAGAATCAGGCCGACCATAGCTACTGGAACGGTTACAACAACAATACTGTCCTGCCCCAGCCTGTTCCCCAGCGTGGAGGCAGCCTGCCCAACCAGGATTCCAACGGCATGCAGCAGTCTTACACTACCCAGGGCCGCCCCTCTATACATGCTAGAAGCATGTCTGAGAACCCTGCTATGCGCACCACTGGATACGGTAACACCGAGTTCCGCTTCCCTGCACAGCCCAACAATGGCTATCAGCAACCCCAGCAGCAGGACATGTTCGGCAACATGAACATGGGCAACGCTCAGAGCCCCCAGGGCTATGGCTACCAAGCTGCCGCCCCCCAAGGCTATGGCAACCCGTATGGCATGAACCCGCGTGAGAGCCAGGAGAACCCCTTCGGTGGATACTACCCAGAGTGGACTCCCCGCGGCCAGCACTCCCGCGTCCAGAGCACACCAGCCGTCCACCAGCAGCCCGCCTCCATCCCCGGCGGACCTCCGAACATGCCTGCCGTCACTGGTCCACAGGGCATGCTCCCCTCCGTGAACAATATGGGCCCTCAGCACCAGATGTACCAGGCCGGTCAACAGTACAGCGACTTTCAACAACCGCGTGCGTTCTAGGTGAACGATCCGGTCGTGATGGCTCGTTTTCAACACTACGTCCGTCAGGAGATCTCCCGAGACGGCACCGCCGCGCCCTACGCCGACGTCATCCGCCGAGCAGAGGACAGCGCGATGCTCCGACTTGCCGTGGAGCAGTGGGCGGAAGACGGCCTGCCGATGCATGAGATCCGCCAGCTGGCCATAGACGCCCTGGCTGCCTTCAGAGCACAACGCTCTGCGACCTCTCGTGCCCGCGCCACTCGTGCCGAGCCCTCGCGTCGCCGAGACGTAATTCCTGAGGAGGAGGAGGTCGACGCCGAAGACTTTGGTGAGGGCCCCTCCAGGGGCTTCGCCCATGTCGAGGATGTTGCTCAGCGCGACGGTCCCGAACCTGGCGCTGGCAGAAACTACTAAAGTCCCGCCAGCATCAACTACCACATGGCAATCCTAATAGCCGCGCATAATCATCTCATTAACTGGCCATTTATGTACTGGTCCTGTTACACAGCGCGAGATCAATACGGCACACAAATACATCCATTCGGCAGCTGCGCGATGTTTGCCATCGAATTACTACTACACGGTGTCTTTCGTTGATACCTCTCTTGTCCGATACATGGACACCTACGAAACGGCTGCTAATATCGGTTGCTTTCGGCGTTGAGGACGATTTACGGGTTGAACGACTCAACGAGATCCAAGGACGAGGAGGCTCACTTTCCTTTCAAAGCGCGCATACCACCACTGCTTCCTTTTTTCTCTCTTTCTCCTGTCATTCTCCGACATGATAAATACCCTGATTTCAGTCGATTCTGCTTGATCTGACTTGATTCGTTTGCGTTGGGTTTTACTTGCTTGATGCAGGGCATGGGATGGAGAAGGGAAGTTTTTGATGGCGTCTGCAAAGGGAGGCAAGGTCGTGGTGCTCTGTTGATAGAAGCAACACTAAACTGACGTCTATTCTGAAAAAGACCTACTCCGCGTGCTTGGCCGTGATGTATCTGATCCCGTGACGACTCGTCGGCTTCTGTGCCTCAGATTCCTCCCTGCCAGAACTTTATTTGAGACTGATCAACGACGCTGGCACTGCTAAATAGCAGTATCACGAACCATCAAAAGCTGTTCGGGCAAGGATGCTGCATAGCCGAGGACAACATTGTCGAGTTCGTGGGCCATTGTATTGTTACCGTTCCCATATTTCCACCACGATGAGACATCTTTGGACGGTGGAGGTGGGCGTTTGGTGCTATGTATTCCAATATCTTTGTGATCCCTCAGTGTTATGACCTTGACTACCGTAGATAGTGACTCAAAGAGCACACTCAAGTACCTAGGTGGGTATTTAGGGTCCTAACAATTCTTCAATTTGAAAGTACCAAAGTTACGGTGGTTACAACTCCAGCATCCATACAAGGTCCCCAATAGTCCATTGATGTGATATCACATTGTGATGGAATGTATCTTTGCCCTGGCCTCGAAGCCCTCGGCTGTGCATTTAGAGGCGGGTAAGGTAAGTAAAGCGGGTAAGGTAAGTAAAGAGGGCGGAGGCAGTTCATGATTCACTCAAGCTGGAATGAGACACGATGAGCAGACCCCTTGAAGCACAAATTTTAGGATATGACGCTTCAGAAATGGCTGACAAATAGCAGTGGCCCAATAGACGCACAAGGATACCAAGCAGTTCCAGTAGCCCTAGTTCCAGTAGCCCTATGCTAGGGTACTCAAGTCGTCCGTCAAGACACATATCCCGAGCACCTTCTCTCCTTGCCACGCCCATCAGAAGCGTAGGCTCGCCGAGTTCTGCAAGATGAACTCAAAGGCCTGCTGCCGAAACCCATCCCCCGTAAAATCAAAGCTGTCGCCACCGAACCGCACCAGCTGCTGACCCTCGCTCCACCGCGGCCAGTGGATCAGGTCAGGCAGCGGCGCGAGCGGAGACACGCCAGTGCCGCCCGCCCCGTCGTTGGGATCCAGATTGTAAGCGAAGTTGAGAAAATAATTCATGATGCCCCTGGCCGCAAAATTGTCCTTGATGCCATAGAACACCTGCGCTATGTCGCTGCCGTGCAGCGTCCCAAGCACCGGGGTGCCTTGGTCGTACACCGCGAGATAGCTCCAGGTGGGCATCTCCGAGGCGCTGATGGTGTCCGTGATATTCAGCACCGCCCGGCGGGTCAGCGTGAACACGACGTCGCCCAGCAGCGCGGCGGTGCGCTTGAATTGCGGGTAAATGTTGTTGTCGTCACCAGTGTCGAACGGCGAGCCGGCGGCCGCGTCCTCCGGATACAGGCCCACCAGCGTGTCGACATCCGCGGCCGGGTTCGTGAAGTAGAATTGCTTGAGGTATGTCGAAAGCTGTTCGGTTGTGCTGATGTTGTTGGTGAAGACTGCAAAGAGTGTGCCCTCGTCCTGCTGGTCGCCAAGGATGTAGGGGGCTCTGGCGATTTTGCCATTGGTTCGGATGTCCTCTGGCGAGAATTGGAAGAAAGTCCCATCCGGACGGGGAAGGTACGAGAGCGCAAGTGAAGAGTAGGAGAGGATGTAGGGGACAGAGTTGGAGGCGTTGAGGAAGGTCTAGAGGAGTGGCATTGTCAGTTTGCAAGCCTTGAGGCCTAAAGGGGAGCACGACAGTGATTCAGGTCAGCAAGCGCGACGCACCTGGAAATCGACTTCGCGGAGACATGCCAATGTGTCTGCCGAGCCTGAGCAGCCCGAGCCCGCGACGACTTCGTCATATATCTGCTGTGCCTTTGGGCAGTCCACTGGGTCCGTGGGTACGGCTGAGCCGGAGTTCATAATGGCGCCGTGGAAGAGTGGTTTGCCCTTGTACGTGTTGTCGCCTCCATTGCCAATGAGTTGATCAAATATCGAGATGGCTCCGGCACTCTCGCCCCAGAGGGTCACCTTGTCTGGATCACCGCCTTTCCAGCAAGTCAGCCAAGCGACCGCCTTTCGCTATGCCTTGCAGGAGGGCAACGTACCAAATTCATATATATTATCCGCTACCCATTGCATAGCCAGCCTTTCGTCCAGCAGACCAAGATTAGCAGACCCATCAGCCAGAATATCCTTGCCTCCCAGGAAGCCAAACGCGCCCGAGCGATAATTCATGGCGACGAAGACAACCGGCTTGCCCAGCTCGACGGACTTTTCGACCGTATTCGCCCCGTCGTACATGGCCGTGCTTCCGACTTCGAAGCCGCCGCCATAGAACCACAGAACCACGGGCAGGTTGTCGCCGGCCTCGGTGCCGCCCGGCCGCTGGACGTTGATAGTCACTGTCACTTGTCAGGTGTCGGATCAAAGAGGCGCGAATTGGAAAGAAGCAGGAAGCCCGCTACCCACAACAGTCCTCCTGGCCGCCCACGACATCATTCGTGACCAGCGGGCTGTTGGCTATGGCATCGATGACGTCTTGAGTGATGCCCGGCAGGTTGGGAACCTGGAGGTTGGCGCCTGGAAAGGCCTGTCAGTAGCAAAAATCAGAGAGTTGTACTCTTCAGGGAAACACACCTTGGATCATTTGCGGACACGCGTTGGCCACAAGGTCGTTCCCGTCGATGGTGCCCAAAGGCGTGTTCGGGTCCAGAGGCTGAGGCGGCTTCAGACGCAGCTTGCCCACGGGAGGCTGCGCGAAAGGGATCTGTTTAAAGCTCTCGAGAAGGCCAAGATTCAGAGGGTCTGTGTCCGCATACGGCCGGGCACGGCCCTCGATAGTAGCCGGAGGAGTATTTATGGTCACCACGGGACCTGGCACCGGCAGCCTCTTCATGGGTTCTCCTCGCTTGTCCACGAGACCGGGCTCGCGCTTTGGCGCGGACACGACTCCATCGATGTTTAAGAGGACGGCGAGCGCCGAGATCGTGTACCACCATTTCATTCTGGGCTGTGGGGGAGGGGTCGGACGAGTTGACCCGTGACCTCTTCGAGTATTAACGAATGTGTTCTGAAGACAACCCGTCTCAGCGGCGAGGAAGAAGATCTGTAGACCGTCTCTTTTATAACCACATAGATCGTCAGGGCATGTGAGCCCGCATCCCAGATGACATCAACCCATCGTACCACGGTGTATCACCCATAGTGTGCATTTGGGGGGGACCATGATGAGCCGACGGTGCAAGAGAAGCCCTTCCGAGGCAGAATGTTGCCCATCGCCCAGCGCGCTTCAAAGTCCTGGCTTCTGATCACTATAGACCGCGTTGTGTATAGAAGCGTGCGCCTGGGCCTGTCGAAAGATCGTACTCAATTGGGCATAGCAATCTGGCGCAGCATAATCTTGGGACCCGGGAACTCCGCCCACATGGATCTCCGGGCTCGTCGTCAGGGCAGAGAGAGGAAGGACTCAGAGCGGGGACGCACGCGGACCAGGGATGGCTTCGTTACCCGTCGACCCATGACGATATCCTCAAGATAATACAGGGCCGCATACCTCGGTTTAGCGTCCGCGCAGCATTGAGACTCGACATCCGCGAGTTGAGCGCCTACACTCGCAGCAACCCCGCCAGCGAGTTCAACGTGGCGACACTTGGCCAAACGAGGAGACAATCGTTGGTGGGCGAGACATCCAACGCAAGAGGGACTTCCGAACTCGCGTCACCAAGCACAAAGCCTCTCCAGGACCGAACGCGCCTGGGCCTGAATATGAGCTGAGTGTCATCACACATGCAGCGAGGAAAGTTCCGCCGATATGACCAAGTGGGCGTGATGCTGATAGGACACAGTGAGGAGAATCGTAAAGTTGGCAGGCGGCGCGGCTGTCCATCTCGAGAGCCTCGGCAGCAGGTGATTGACACAGTGTGGTCGATTCATTGGTCACGCTGGCACAGGGTCGAGAGAAACGAGAAGTTGTGTCGTCAAGATAAACATTCGAGTCTCCGGCGCGGGTCGCACCGCAGTGGGGACGGGGCTCCTTCCGTGAGTCCAGGTGTGCCGCCAGCAGTCGGCAGTTGACCCGAGCAGTGACAGTTGGGAAGGTGGGAGGGACCCTGGAAGATGCTGTGTCAAGGGCTTCTCTTTCCACATGACAACATTGAAGACAGCTGATATCCAACGGCAAGAACGGTGGACCTGTGCCTGCGCAGTGCGCCATCGTTTTCACGGGATTCTTCTTCCCGTTTGCCTGATGCCCGTGTGCTGTGCTGCGGTTCTGGAGTCGAGTACGGAGGAGACTTGAGACGAATATCCAAGACGCGGCTCCACCACACCCTGGGCTCGCCGTGCCCTCTGTGTCCCTCTTCCCCTCTGACCCTGACATGGACATGGGCCAGTTTCAACGTCCTTCGATCTTCAATGTTCGATGTTCAATGTCCCAAGCTGACGCCGCTTTTTGCCCTCCAATCGTCGAGGCTATATAGTAAGGACAAGGGCTGAACTGGGAGACTTCGAAGAATTCTCCGATGAGCCCATTCTTGGTGGGAATGCTGGACCTGTTGGCAGTGCAGCACATTGCATGGATTGCTTGCCAGTCCGAAGGTTGCCACGGCTGCAATTCGGCCCAAGATGTTGGTCGGTCGGTACTCCACATTCCCGTGTGTTTTCCCAATGCGCATGCGCGGGATTGCGAAACACACTCGGCTCAGACCTCCTAGTTGGCCCGCCCAGGCGGTACTGACTAGGCGCCGCTTCGGTCCTCGCTCTTCCTTGACGTCAAACAGTCAGTCTGAGCTAGCTGGCCAGGCGTCGGTGGACCATGCTACGCTAACTATGTACTTTGTCGCATGTGCTCGTGCTGCAACGCAATGTTAACTCCTCTCACGACAATTGCAATTGCGCCCAATTGCGCTCCAGCAGAGCACTTGCGAAAACGCTGTGATCTTGTCCTCCTCTCCTCGACCACGCGACTCCCACGAACAGCCTCAGCCACTTCGAACCGAGCTCAATTGTCCCTTTTCTCGGTGCTGAGGCGCTTTGGGTCCTGTCGTCCTTGCAGGGTGGAACAGCTTAGCAGCGGCTCGAAATGCCTTCCACGAACGCTCTCCTCGCCCTCTTTGGAGGCCTACTCGCTTATGGCGCCTTTGTCTACGTACAAGGGCTGCGGTGCAACATAGCGGCTGCACGCCGTTCAGGGCTCCCATACATCGTTTTGCGTAAGCCAAGGCAGTGACCGTAAGGACAAGCCTGAAGATGCTCTGCTAACGCGATCGTACAGCCTTATCTCCTTTCAACTTGTTGTGGCAACTGTCGTCAGGGCTATGGACACCAATCATCCAGCTTCTGCCGAAAGCCTGCTGGGAGCAATGGCTCGAGTAAGCCTCGGTCTCTTCCCCGCCCCCCAGGCACCTCTAAAAGCATACGTTCTACTCCCTTGGAACTGCTCGCGGGGTTCGCCCATGAGGCACATAGTATACTAACCACCCGGCTCGCCTTCCAGTATAATGCAGCCCGACTGGTCCTTCCGGTACCTGCGCGACCCCTGGGACCGCCTCGGCGACACCTTCCTGGTGGTCTCGCCGCGGCGGATCATCGTCTACACCAGCGACGCCCAGGCGATCCACCAGATCACCTCGCGCCGCGAGGCCTTCCCCAAGCAGACGTCCAACTACGAGCTGCTAGCTATCTTCGGGCGCAACATGATCTCTACCGAGGGCGCCGAGTGGAAGATGCACCGCAAGGGCGTGTCGGCGAGCTTCAACGAGCGGAACGCCGCCCACATTTTTGCTGAGTCCATCAAGCAGACGCAGGGCATGATTGCGCATTGGATGAGCGGCGGCGGCGGTGACGACTTTGGGCACAAGGGCAGCAGCAGGACCATCGATACGCTGGAGCACGATACCATGACCCTGGCGCTGAACATCATTGCGCACGTGGGGTTTGGCCTGCGATTGCTGTGGCCGGGGCAGGTCATGCCGGCAGATACAGACGAGAGGAGTAAGAAGTACGGCAGTCAAGACCCTCCTGAGGGCCACTCGATGACGTTTGCGGAGTCTCTGGCTACGGTCCTCGAGAGAATCCTTCTGCTCCTCATGGTGCCATCGTGGCTGCTCAAGGCCCTTCCGTTCAGCGCGGCCAAGTCCGCCAGCAACGCGCGCTGGAACTACGAGAAATACATGCAGGAATTCCTGCAGGACAAGATCGAAGACGCTCAGCGCGACGACAACACTGCAGATAGAGGGATGGATATCATGGGTCAGATGGTGCGGGCAAAATACGGCAGGCAGATCCAGAAGAAGGCGGGCAAGAGTAAGGGCGATGAGGCGGGGTCGTCGCTCTCGGATTCGGACATCTTTGGCAACTCTTTTGTGATCCTTGTTGCCGGCCATGAGACCACCGCGAACACGCTGCACTTTACCCTCGTCGAGCTCGCCACCAACCCGGCCGCGCAGCGCGCTCTGCAGGCAGACGTGGACAAGCTGTTCGGGCGGGCCAGCGACCCCCTCACGTGGGGTTACGAGGCGCACATCAACGCGCTCATGGCGAGCAACGTCGCCGCGTGCATGAACGAGGTGCTGCGGCTTACGCCGTCTGTCGTGGACATTCCTAAGGAGCCCAACGGGCCGGACCAGAGCATTGTGCTCGAGGGCGGCCAGAAACACTTATTACCCGAAGGCGCGACTATAATCCTGAACAGCGTCGGCGCGCATAGAAATCCGCGCTACTGGCCCGGCAGGTCGGGCAAGAGAGCGGACGAGGAGGATGACCTGGACGAGTTCGTGCCCGAGAGGTGGTACCGGCCGTCGCTGAACACGAAAAATGACGCTACGGCTGAGGAGGAGGAGGAGGATTTTGGTGGGTTCAAGGGCCCCGATACCAGCGCGCAGCTTTACAGACCCGTGCGCGGCTCATTCATCCCGTTTAGCGACGGCGCCAGGTCATGTCTAGGGCGTAGAATCGCACAGGTCGAGATGGTGGCTGCGCTGGCAGTGTTGTTCCAAAGGTACAGCGTCGAGCTGGCGGTGGACGAGTGGGCTTCGGACGAGGAGGTGGAGGTCATGGGTGAGGACGAGAAGCGAGGTCTGTATGAGAAGGCGCGGAAGAAGTCTAGGGAGACTTGCAGGCAGGCCAGCTCGCTGTTGACGCTCAAGCTGCATGGCCAGCTGAAGGTGCCGGTTCGGCTGGTCAGGAGGGGCGAGGAGAGGTTCGTTGGGCTGGTGGATGAGTAGAGTGCATTGCCGAATGGAGGCACTCTGCAATATACATAATTCACCCCCAAGATCATTGCTCAAGTAAAGAGAACATGCCTGTATAGAAGTTCTCAACATCGTGTATCTCAAACGGGCGTATCTTCACGCTGAGCCGCCCAGGCGCTGCTGTATCCTACCGTTGGCGTTCGGTCTCCAACATTACTTGGCTCAGCTACTGAGATCCCCTAGGTATACAGTAGTGAAACGCTAAGGTCCCACCAGTGGATCGGTCCGGTCGAGGCTGCTATGTATGGCTATGGCCCTCTTCATCAATCCGGAAGCAGGAAAACAACATGGTGGACGGCGGTTGGAGGATTGCGTAGTGAGGTAACATTTGGATGAGACATTACTGCATTCATCCAAGATGACCCCACGAGGCTGCCGTCGAGGATGTCGAGCGTTGGTGTAGTAACACTGCAATGTTACTACCACAGCGGTTAGGAGGGAGAAGGAGAAGAACCCCAGCCTCCACAATTTCCGTCGCGGTGGGTGAGCAGTGGGCAGGGGTAGGCACGAGTCCAAGTACTCCGGTACTCCTGGCCCAAGCTCCTGAGACCCACCGGCCCACCTGAGCTACTGCCCTGTCGTGCCTGTCCAGATCCTGCTAGCCAACCAGCTGTAGCTGCTCGGCCTGCCCTCCCAAGAACAACGCAACGGCCCACCTACGGTAGAGACTAGCCCACAGTTGGCAGTGCGGGTACCCCCCTCCCCTCCCCTCCCCAAATCAACAATAAACATAGTCTCGCTGCCCACGGACGGGATACCCTCCCACCCACCCACCTCAAACCAACGTTTGTCATCTCGCCTGATGCTATTTACATCACCGCTGCTGAGCTGTTCTACTGCACTGTGTCCAGTTCAAAAAGCATCACAATTGGATCGCATCGTCTACGCGACCATAGAAATACCCACCAACAACGATATACTATATTCCTGACATCATGTCGAGCTCCACGAACAGCTTCCTGCGGGGGCAGCGCAAGTCCGATCTCCTCGAGTTGGCCGAGTCTGTTGGTCTCAAGGAGTATGTATTTTATTTGTCGCCATTCTTATAATTCACTCTCCCCTTTATAGATCTTGTTTTCGCGATAACGTGTCTTCGTCATCATGATGAGGGGCTACTGCTCCCATTTCCTCATGACGGCGTTGCGACGGCTTCCGAAACTCTCACGGACCCTGCCGTGCCGTCGCATTGGGACAACACCAAAACCGCGACTGCGCATCGCGATGAGAAGCAACGCGTCTTTCATCCATGTGCGCGCTGGATCTGGTCCTCGCCCGACCCCGAATTTCTAGAGCTTCGCTTGCTAACGCGTCATGATCGATCAGCACCGATGGCCTCAAGAAGAGCGACCTCGAGGTCGCGCTCGACGACTATCTTGCCGAGCACCAGAATCAGCACGGCAGCAACCCCAAGGTTGCGCCCTACTACCAGTCACGCGCTCGGGCAATAGGCTCGCCCGTCAAGAAGGAATTGCCACCTGCTGAACCGAAGAAACGGAGAGGCGCAGCCAAGGCCGCCGAGCAAGCCCTTGCTGCCCAGGCCGAGTACGTCTATTTCCTTTGTCTCTCTCTTGTCGCGCGTCCAGTCGCGTCGCCATCCTCGCCCAATGTAAACAAAGCAAGTAAGCTGACAGCTCGATCGCATCAGCGGCGATGACTCCGAGCTCCCGTCCGTCTCCGCCACGCCCGGTCGCGCCCTCTCTCTGGCCCGGCGCATCCCGCTGCCCGCCACGCCGGCCGACGTCGCGCGCGTCGTCGACGAGCGCACTGTCGCGCTGCGGGAACGCGTCTCGAGCATGTACGAGGAGTCAGGAATCAAGGAGGTCACCTACAACACGCGCGACACCCTGTCCACCGTGACCTCGATCCTGTTCTGCATCAGCGCGTTCGAGCTGTACCACCTGCGCAAGGAGGTCCTGGCCGATCGCTACGCGTTCACCATCCCGGCCGTCCAGGCCATCGGGACTCCGGACTACGCGGTCGAGGTGCCGGACATGTTCCTCTTGCTGACCAGCTCGTTCTGGAATCCCGCTCTGCTTTGGGCTTTCACCAGCACCATAGTCCCCTCGTTCTTTGGGTTCTACTTCAACCTATCGGCGGCACACTCGACCGGCGGTCGCCGCAAGTCCAACCAGTCGGAATTTGTCATTGACCCGTTGACGTTCAGCATTGCCAAGGCGGTCCTCACGTACGTCATCTACCAGCAGGGTGTCACCTTCGGCGGCTGGATCGACCCGGTGTCTGTGGCGCGCATCAACTCGGCCATCTACGGAGGCTGGAAGGGCGTCATCACCGGCGCCTTTATCAGCGGCGTGGCAAGCTTCTACGATGCCGTTTTGCGGAAGTAGTAAGGCGACCAGCTGACCTTGTTGTTTTGCTGGCGACGACAAGCTCGGACACAGCCGTGCTGCTTCGCCACTACAGTAGACGCGGTCGAAAGCAGCAGTGTACGCGGGCGGGTCTGATTGACGTCTTTCGTATACCCAGAGGGATTTGCTTTACAAGGGAAGGCGTTTACGGCGTTTCGGCGTCGCGGCCTCTGGCTCCTCTTGCACGCAAGATACCTCCTTTGATTTTTGTTTCTGGAACGGCCTTATTTTCTCTACTTCAGTGCACGATACGCTGTCGACGGATGAGGACTTTATTTTTTATTTTTTTAACGGACGCAACGGTATATGAGAATGCTCCATGGCTTTTTCTTGGTACTCGGCGCGGTTCTCACTTCAGGAGTAGACTTGACTTATACGGGTTTTTGGTGGGTGGGTGGCGGCGGTGAGGTGTTTTGAACGCCTCCCGTGCGTGTGAATCGAATGGATTGAATTATCATTTGTTCGTCTGGCCTTTTGTTTTTTCCACTGGCGGAATTTTCTTGGCGGGGTGTTTCCCATCATGGGACAGCGAAGTGAGGCTGGTTGTTCGCTTGGCTCTGATCGCGTGGCCAGCCTCTCTCCACAGCGGCATGTGTGTGTGCGTACCGCGTTCGTTCTTCGCTTTTACAGTTGTGAGAATGGACGTGATTCGTGGATTTGAATGGGCATGACAAAAACACGTGAGTGGGATGTTCGAAGGGTATGAATCGAAGGGCACGCAATTGGGGAGGGTGGGGGGATTCACATAGGCCGGATCGTTCAATGGACTGTTGTTGATACCACTATCTGCCTTCTGCCGTTTTTTACAAGTCATGCGCGCACACAAGAGGCATCTTGAGGCGTCTATTCGTCTCGGAACACGTACAGACTTGGTTCAGGCGGAGAGACGTTATGTCTCGGTCTTGTCTTGCCTTGGGGTGGGGGGAAGGTGAGGTGCGCAAGTCGATCCGAGCAGCCAGCTTCGGGGGTCCGGGCCTTGTAGGTTGATCCAAACTTGTCTGCGCCGTTGTTGTCGTTGCTGTTATGGTTGTTGAGTTTTGAGGGTTGGGTGTTGTTAACCTACCATCGGCGAAGGGCCTTTTGCCGTGGACCGCTTGATACTGGCGGCCTCTTAAATGTGCGTAAACGTGGGCTGTATGGGGGGGGGGTTTTTTGGGGGGGGGTTAAACGGGGCGAGGCTTGTGTACATATTTCTTGTGTGTGGAAGCATGTCTCGCGCTAGCCGGCCTCCGAGATGCTTTGCCATACACCTGTGCGAGCACTGCGGAGTTTCCGTGCGAGCACGTTACCAAGTCAGAGTTCTCGATAAGCATCTGTTTTGCGGACCTACCCGGGTAATTCATGATGCCATGTATGATTCTGGCCGGCTACCCGGACGTGGGGAAAAGGAGATAGGAGACGATACGGGGGGCAGAATGATGATAAGAAGAGAGAGACACACGAGATGTGTGCCAGTAAGTGTTTCCTTCTGCTCTGGTACTATCCAGGTATCACCACGGGGAGGTGCAGAAGATTGATACCCATAAAGATACTTTAAACATAATGAAACGCTGAGATAGAAAGGACCAAAAAAGCACGCTGTGGCACTGGCACTACGTACTGATCCACAGAGCCTGCCCTGCCAGAGGCTGTGGGACGTAGATGCCGGTCGGAGCCAAACCACGAGCACAGGATGCGACAGGGTCCTGTACTCGGCTAAGGCCGCCTTGAGAAGAAAAGAAAGGAAAGGAAAGGAAAGGAAAGGAGAAACCGGAGAGAATTCATTGGGAGTTCTGTAGATATATCGCGCGGGATTGAGGACATGTGTCCTCTCGTGCTCGATCTCGACATGTGCGGCGCGGCGGGCGCGTAGGGCGCGGCGAGTCACATGAAGCTGTCGTCGAGTCGACGCCCGGTCCCCCCCTCCCCCAAGCTTCCCACCTGAAAAGGGTATAAGCAAAGCACTACGGGTCTGGTCGATGGTCTCGCAGTCAACGTGACTGTGACAACCATACGTTATCAGAGGCGTTGCATGGATAGTTTCGGGCCAGTGCGCCCACGATACGCAGCGCGGCGCCTGGGAAAGCTCGGGGCCGCAAATCCAAGCGCGCCTTGTCGAGTGGTCCAACGGGGTCCGGAAGAGAAGGGGGTCCAAGCCAGCTGAGCATGATGGTGGTGATTAGAATTTCTTGGGACCCAGGTCGAGAGCTGATCAGTGGTTGCTCGAGCAAAGGGCCAGGCACAAATTGCTACATTGACGATGCGTCAGGTACCATACCAAGTAGCTGAGCCTCCGGGTTGCCAGGTTGCAGACCGGGCCGGACAAGCATAGTCGAGCAGCACAACAGGTGTTCATACAGGCGTGGCTCAGCACCGAGGATGAACCCTACATGCACAAGAGCCTGGGGGCTGTTGCCCTGGTACACAAGCACGATAACGAACAGGCGACCTGATGTCGGTCTGGAGACTATATGCTGGACGAGCCTGGCAGGGGTGGGCCCAAGGGCTGGGGTTTGGGTGTGCGTGTGCGTTGCTATTTTTGCCCAAATGTTGCGCAGGTAACGGATTGGTCAGAACCCGCTGGACGAATGACGGGGCGCGTCCCCTGGTTATGGCTGTTCGGTCCTGAAATCTGCTTTTTTCTGCGGCGCATTCATGCCACACAAACTAACCTTGCGGGCATTGCGTCGGCTGCGTGTTCTGTCATGCAGCAACCCATTGTCTTGTATATTATAAGTTCAGGCGCACGGCATAGTTGGTGATGCTGCTGCTGCTGCTGCTGCATGTCGTGAGCCCGGAGGATCCGGGTGAGCAGATCGTCGGCCCGAGTCGGACGGCGTCGAGATCGAGTTTCGGCAAAAGTGGTAAGAGGGCCACGTCGTTCATATCCAAGTTCGTCGTCATCGCGATCCTTGGAACAGACACCTGACGCACGTGGTGGAGGTGGCCCCCGGGGAGGAGAGGGGAGGGGGGTGGCGGGAGGGCGGCTACTTTGAATCTGCAACAACACTTGTCCATCGTGCGGATCCTCCTACAAGCAGATAGTTCGACTGAAGAACTTGCTCGAAGCTTCAGCATGTTGTTTTCCCGGTCACATGTGACGTCCAACCAAGGCACGGCTCCTGTGTAGTTTGGGATCGGGAATGACTGCCACGCTCAGCAGGATACACGGCGAGGCGGATCGACGAACTCCACCGCCAGATTCAAGAGGTTTGAAGCGTTGAAACGCCGTGAAGCACCGAAGGAGGGTAAAAAGGGAAAGTATGTTGGGGGGCCAGGCAATCGAATAAAGTGCAGTCGGAGGACCTTATGAAGCCAAGAAAATAACCAACGGGTACTGGATCGGGTAATTGACATGCCAAAGTCTATCTATTTGCCATGACGATACTACTGTCTACACAGCACTCCGTAACGATAAATATACCGCGTGACACGACACGTTTGCTTGCAAAGGTTTGACGGGACGAAGATTTCCCCCTCTCGTTGGCTTCAATTGATTCTCCCCTCTGGATATTGTCCTGATGCTCTAAACTTCCAGACTTCCAAGGTTATTTTTTCTTTCTTTCATGCCGACCGAGGTATCTTTCTGCAGCCTCGAGTGCTCATCCAAGTCAGTTCCGTCGGGTGGTGGTGTTGTTGTACTTGTACCTTGATCCTTCCTGGCTGTCCTGGCAGGCCTGCCCGCCTCGCACGAAAAACAAGTTTGGAGATCGACGTCCTCGCCTCGTCATCGCATAGACCGGCAACCCAATCCAAGGCTGCGGAACATCTTCTCGGCCATCCTGATCCCTCCAGGTGTTCCACTGCCCACCTGAACACACTTTCATGCCGCCAGCCACCCACATGTGCATCGGGGGGGCCAACCACCAAATCAGTGATCACCCCTCGTCCTCTCACTCACCTTGGACCTTGGACACCGGACTTTCAGCTTGGCCTTCAGAGACGGGACCCTGATCTGTTTTTGTGCCTTGCAACGCATTCCGGACCTGAACTTGCACCTGCACCTGCACCTGCACCTGCGCCAGTCAGGGCCGCGCCCAATAAAAGAAAGAAGGACCAGAAACATACATACATACTGTACCTTTTCCCGCCGTTGCCAACGCTAAATAGACGTCGACCGGTTCCCACAATATCTGTCAAGGGTTTCAGTCAGCAAGCCACTGCACCAGCTCGCCGCCGCTGCTGCGCCTTGGAGCCCTCGTTCTCGCCCTCGCCGTTGCAAGATTCAGGTCACCCTGCAGCTAGGTACGACCGGGCAGACTTTGCATCACGAAGGCTCCTGCAACCTTTTTGTTTTTTTTGTTCTTACTTATCCCATTCCTGAGGTGTACATATTGCAGACCAGACGCTACTCCGTAGAGTCCCCTCCCTCCGGCTCTGCGAAGGAAAAGGGACGACGACGACGACCACCACCACCACCACCGCCGCCGCCGCCGCCGCAACAAGCCCTGTGCCGAAGCCAACATCAGACAGTGCACCGCTGCAGTGCAGACCCCGACCCGCCGTGCCTCGATCGTGCAGGCTCCATATCTATCTCCTGTCCTGCAGCTCCCGCTTTTTTCTGGTCTGCTGCGCGCTTTCGTCAGCAGGTTGGTTCCGGGCCTCTCCCAATCCCCGACCAGTCCAGACGCCAGACGCACGCACGCACGCACTACGCAAGACTTCAACACGAATAGGGACCGTACCCGCCTTGACTCGTGGCCTACACAGTCTTGACAGTACACGGATTGCTGCTGGAGTGGACTGGGTCTAGAACACCTCTTGAGGTAGGTGTGATCCAGACCAAGAAGAATTGCTTGCCCTTACAGTATTCCTCCCTGCACCCGGGTCCCAACGATTCGGCCACACTCGACTTGTTTTTCGTTCATCGACCGGCGAGCCGCGATCGTCCCTCCCGCTCTGCCCGTGCTGTGCTGTGCTCGTGACCCAGCTCTGTTTTGCCAGATCACCGCACCCACATCCACACCTCACGCTTCCTCCTTGATTTCTCTCGGCTCGTGTCACTCCACTTGGCGCATCATCCAGGCCCGGATAGAGCAAGCGTGACAGCGTCATTGCGGTCCTGTCCTCACCAGAGAAGCTCGCTGACTTATAATTCTCTGTTTGGCTCTCGCAGGTTCTCCACCCGTCAGAGCTGCAAGCTTCCCTTGGCTCTTTGGTCCAAGCTGAGACCTATCCCACCCTCGTCCACCTCCCGTCCACCACCTCGGGAATTTCCACTCCACCGACGACGAATTCCTGCCGACGACTCAGAAACTACCGCCTTCCCGTGCCACCTACATATATCACACACCACACTCGCGTGCACTCAATATGAGTCTCGCCAATACGGTACCGCTGCAAAGCGGCCCCTCCGCCCAACCCACTCCCGCGCTTGCAGAGCCATTCGAGCCTACTTCTACGCCAAAGGGCGACAAGGTATGAGGACCCGAAGCTGGACTGGCTGCCAGACCAGACAGAGACTAACGTGTCCGCAAAGAAGAACAAGATGCGAGGACTGTTCGGGATTGGCAAGAAGAAGACAGACTCGAAATCAGACCCCGTCTCCAGCACCGCCAGCCCAAACAAACTCACGAAGCAGCCGAGATCCACTACATCACCAATCCGAACCGACACCTCTGTCCCTGCCATGCCCGCCTCTCCGAGCCACGGCCTTTCCTCCTCCCCAAGGCTGTCCTCGCCAGCCGGCAGCCAGATCTTCGAGCGCGACGTCCAAGAAGCCGCCCTGATCCCAAACTCGCCCGCCATCCCGAGCCATATTATAACGGAAGACCACGTCCCACCCGTTCTCAACGCCTCTTCCGAGGCAATCACCGACAACCACCTCGATCCCGATTCCGTCGAGATCATCACTCATGCGAACCATCAGCCTGCCGCTGTCGCCGTCAACGTGGCGGGCATTCCGGACAATATGTCGAGCAGCTGGCAGGACGACCTGGCAGCCAGCATGTCGGCAGACCAGACGGACTCGGGCAGCAACTATGGCAGTCTCGACAACGACGTACGCCGCCTGAGCTTCATCAGCTTTGCAGACGTGGTACAAGCTGAGCACCAGGGTCATGCAGGGCTGTCGGGCTCACGAGAGTCGATCCACCTCGCAGGTCTCACAAGCCTGTCGTCCATGGGCAACATGGACCACCGATCTCCGTCCCCGATACGCTCGCCCGTGTCCTCGACCACGGGCGGAGCGGGCACATCTCCGCCAGACAGCAAGTCCGCCTCATTGAGGGGCGTCGAGACCTCGCCAAGCAGAAAACCGCTCGGCAGCCCCGTGTCGACAAACCTGTCTATGTCTCCGATGATGCAACCACTGAGCGCCCACGGCGATGTCAATGTCGAGACGATGACACAGGCTTTGCGCAGGACTGGCTCTGGTGAACTCAGTGGCGTCAAGAGCCATCCCACGAGTCCCATCGACGCACCCTCGCGTTAGCTACGTGTTGTGCGCGGCTGTGAAGTACCTGGATATACACGTTCTTACCGACTCGGGCACAGGGCTTTTGGCAGGTTTCTTCGTCCTACATCGCTTCCGCCACCGAAGCTGTGACACATCTTGACCCGGACGGAGCCTAGCTGAGCGTAGGCCATCATGTCTTTCCCCTCCGACGTCGACTGCCCTTCGAAGTCTTGCTCGTCGTGTCCTTCCTACGGCGCTCCTGGGTTTTCTTCGAAACCTCTTGCTACGATATCTATTTTACCACGAACACCGCGACTTCAAATTCTCAACAACATACCCACATTTACGAACGATTACCCATTTGCTTTCGAACCAGCGGCACTACTGCTGCTGCTTCCACAACGTCATTACGGCTGGCACTTTACCTTTCTCGATGATATCAACCCAATTGTTGCCTGTGTTTCTTCTTTGGGGCCAGAACGGGATAACGGAGCTGGGCAGGAGGTGATACCGCTTTATCGTTGGTGTTGTCCACTGCCCTACTGCAGCAATTGTTACTGTCGTCCTCTTTTTGATTATCTACCCTTTTTGATACTTGTTTGCTTGTCTTCCGTTTCTTTGACTACCTGGCTAAGTTTTTAAAGAGGAAGAGGGGAGATGGGAGGACGGCCCTGTTTTTCCACCCTGAGAAGCTTATTTTTGTCTCTGAAAGAGGACAATTGGTTTTTAGGCTAACTTACTTAGAGATACCTGCACATACGGAGGCCAAGAGGGAAAATTGAAGACTGTTTTTCCTGACAATTGAATACTTGACCCTGAACTTTCCAGCGTGCGTGAGGGATACTGAGTTTGATTAGTTCGAGTGTCCGTATATGAAATTGGATTTGGTCCATGCCGCAGAGGCGGCTTGGCGATGACGATGTCACAAGGATCTTCTTCGGCTGCAGTATGGTAGCCACGTCTTCCGCTTTACGCGCCTCCGCCGAGGGCAAGAGGGGATCATCCGGACGGACCATCCCCAGAGAAGAACCTCGAATCGCGCCCAGACAGGTAGAAAAGGGCAGTTAAGCTTCCGTTTCAGGATACGCAATGGCCTCCCCCTTCTCAACGCTGGAAAACAAATATGAGGCGGTGGGGATGAAGGATAGTCCTCGGTGTGCTCGAGGCACCAGCTGCCCGGTGTGACTCTTGAGAGCTCAATGTTGTTGTTTTCCCTTGTGCTACGCGAGATGTGAAGAGAGCTCCCGATGTGTGTGTTTATTCATGTACAGGTAGACGAGCGCGAGAGAGAGAGAAAGAGAGAGAGGAGCGGGGCAGCTGGGCGGAATCTTCAGGTTCTCGCCCAACGTACACTTCTAATAGGTCTACCTCCTCGAGGATAAACGCCCATATGCGGCAACTGCAGCCCCGGTGGTATCGGGGCAGAGCTCCAGAACACGATGAGCAACGCCGGGAGGAAGAGGATGTGATGGTACGGGAGTTTGGCAAATAGTCCCGACGACACGTCAGTCTCACCGACATGTGTGACGACGGTTGGGCCTCTCTTTTGTGATATGCGAACCATCCCGTCAAGGTCGCCTGTGGGTGTTTGGGTTCCTCAGGCAAGTTCGGCAGGATACTGGCTTGGTCCGCTTGTTCAGACCTCTTGGGATGACTGCCTGGGTGGTGGTTCAATGGTCATGAGCCCTGGTCTTTACCTTGGTCCGAATACCTAGGTAGTCTGTAGGTTCCAATCACGCAAGTGTAGTCCGCCGTCGCCCCGAAAGGTCCGGCTCGGAAGATCCGGGGCAGTGTCTCCGTGTATCATCTCTCAAAGCAATTTGATAGCCCTGGTTTCCCAAGAAATACACCAGGTTACGTGTGACCACAGAGCCTGGCGATGGGTTGCCTCGAGCACCCAGTCACAAACAGGACGATGCCAAAAGTGTCCCGGCGTGCGTCCCGTGAGGAGGAACAACGGTGTCAGCACTTAGGGTAACGGCGATAATAGCAAGATGGGGACACAAAACGACTGTTCAGAATCCACCATGGTCAAGTCCCGGGTGCGTCGTGGACGTTGAGTTCCAATCGCCTGGGGGTTCAAGTGCTACGACGGATGGATGGGCCGGTGCATGTGACAAGCAAACACAAACAGACCCCTCCGTCCATGTTCTCGGGGGTCCCTGGTTCAACCCTTCCTTGGGGTCTCTAACGACCGGGGGCTGTCCCGCTGCGCAGCTCCCACGACGAGGGAGTAAGTGTTGTGTCCCGGGAGAGAGAGCCGAAAAAAGGAGCACTACTGCTTGATTGATGGATTTCATCGTCAAAAGTCTGGACTTGGTGCTGAGACTCTTGCTGGTTGAAAGTTGAGTGTACCTAGGTAGTCGGTCTGCGGTGTTGAGCAACCCCGGTGCCCAATAAGGCCGTGGGCAGGGTGATGAAATTGACCCAGAAACCGGAGCCGCGATCGGAAGGAATGATTGAGTGAATGATCGACATTCGGCGCGGCGGCAAGGGCGGGTCTCGGGTGAACAGCCGGCGGGCTTCCGCACCTCATCCCAGTCGTAATTTTCCTGACCTCTAACAAACCTCGTACTGACCTACTACTTCAAGGCCCAAGTCTCACCACCGAGAGGCGTGCCACGGCCATGAGTTTTGGTTGTACATACGATCCGGACAGCAGCATCCGGACATGTATGTTGTTCATCATCCACAAAAACTGCCAACGATGGAACCGGCGGATCCCCACACACGGCAACCATGGCGGCTACCCTACTATCCTATCGCCCGTGGGAATAAGACGCAGATACGCAGCCACGAGTAAGAACCTTAGCCCTACGGGCTCGGCAACGGGAGAGCGGTCGACCACGGGCGAGATGCAACTAGAGGCCACTAGATCGCAACGGCTCCCGCAGCCACGCAGGCAGGGCAGGCAGGGCAGGCCAACGATGCGACTGCGATCCTGTAACGGGGCCCACCCCCGACTAGTTCGTTAGTCCCATGGGATTCAGTGATTCCACACACAGGAACCATCCCGGCAGCCACTCCCGTTTCTCTCTTTGTTCTTGCCGGTCCACCCACCGATCGTCGGACCGCAATGTGTGTGTGTCAGTCTCGTAGCCTTGGGGGGGGGGGGCGGGGCACGGGGGCCGGACGGCGCCCTTTTGTCCAAACAAGAGCGAGTGCTCGCTGGCGCCGATGGCTCTACTGCATGGTATACGTACAGAGAGGTTTTTTCCCCTTTTTTTTCTTTCCTTCTTTGATCCCGCCCTCAAATGTTTGGGTTAGATCTAGACGCGACGATATTATGCAAGAGTCTGACTGGGGCCACACGCACGGTAATTAGATAAAAAGGAAGGCGTCTACCAAGGACCTGCTCCTACGATCTGTTCAACTTTTGTTCTAGTTGCCCTCACCTTCATGACTGCCCGCGGCTGATGATTCTGATCGACTTGCCTTTTCTCCCCTGCCGAGGCCTGGATAGGCGTCCTCGAGAGCGCCTTCCGTACTATTACATTATCACTCGCCTCAACCGTCTGGGACTGGGCTTCGACGTTCGACCTTTTCCAGCTTGAGCTTCGTCTACCATCTACAAGTCGTCACTAGGCACACTTATATGCACCCACGTGTCAACAAGAACTCGCTTCCAATCCTTCAAGCGCAAGGGGCCTTTGCCTGGCATGCAGTCGTTACTATTCAGTACCATTCTGAAAAAGAAGGCGCTATAAGACCCAAACTACATCATGACGAGCCATATGGGCAAGGAAACAGACGTTGCTAGCAGTAGCAATACAGTACCCCATACTTTTGCGGGTCCGCGACAGTATGTAAGTCATGGGCACAACAATGAAGAGGGGCACAGCCATGAGCCAGGAGCCGGTCGAACGGGGACGGACCGCCACTCCACCACCACCACGATGTCGACTGATGCTGAAGATGATACCGCCGCCTCCTCCAGCTCCTCCAGCTCCTCCAGCTCGCCTCACCACAGGAACTCGGTACATCACCAAAGGGACCCAGCTTCACAAATAGGGCGTGTCCCGACAAACGTCTCCCTGGGGCCAGACAATCCCTTGGAACACTACACCTCATTCACGGAGGTTCCAGACTCGCTTTACGACAGGTTCTCGCCCAGCAGAAAGCTGGTCATCGTCGTCCTGCTATCATTCTGTTCATTCCTAGCGCCAATCTCGTCCACAACTGTCCTCTCTGCGACGCCGGAGGTGGCTGCTGAGTTCCACACGACGGGATCGATTGTCGACATCACCAATGCGTTGTATATGCTTTTTATGGGAATCTCGCCGTAGGCACCCCTTTCTTACTGTTACGGATTCCAAAGTTACTTTGTGCTCCGTTCCCGCATGCTAATAGTCTCCAAGGGTCGTATGGGGACCTTTTAGCGAGGTCTGGGGGAGGAAGACTGTGAGTCTGGCTCCTGGCTTTGGTGGAGCGACCAGCTTGCTTGGCGGAAAGGTGGTCTCTCAGACAGACTTGACACTGGTTGGGGCACCGGGTCAGAAATGAGGAGAGGACCGCACTGACAGCCGTGGCCTATTTCTAGATCACCTCTCTAACGGCATTCCTCTTCTTCGGCTGCAGTGTCGGGACGGCCCTGGCACCCAACCTTGCGGCCTTCTTCGTCTTCCGCATCCTGACGGCTTTCGAGGGAACCGCTTTCCTCCTTGTCGGTTCAGCATGTCTACAGTAAGTGAGATCGGCAGAGCCACTTGGCCCATTATTCGGGCTCGACTAATCATACTGCCAGAGACATCTATCGCCCGACGGAACGGGCCACGGCAATGGGTTGGTTCATGTCTGGAACACTCATAGGCCCAGCAATAGGGCCCTTCATTGGCGGAATTATCGTGACTTACACGTCGTGGAGAGTCATCTTTTGGGTCCAGGTTGGCCTGTCTGGGCTTGCCGCCCTAGGCGCGTTCTTCTTGCTCCCGGAGACGATTCATCACAAGAAGTACGACGACCTCCAAGGCCTGAGCCAAAGGAAGAAGGCAGCTGTGCTGTGTGGAATGGTGAATCCGATTAGGGTCTTGAAGCTGATGGTCACTTATCCAAATCTGTCAGTCCCCCTTCCAGAAGGACTTGCCTTGATCAACAGGCGGGATGAACGGCATTCGCCCCGGTGCAATACTAGTGAGTGTGCTGACCAGAGATGTGACCCACTACAGCCTCCTCGCCGGAATCGCCAGCTCCAGCCTCGTCTGGAACATGTACTCCCTGCTCACGCCCATCCGCTATGTCCTCAATCCTCGGTTTCATCTCGACACCCCGCTGCAGTCCGGCCTCTTCTACCTCGCCCCCGGCGCTGGCTACCTAGTGGGCACGTTCATGGGGTACGCAACTTTCTCACACCCAAAACTTCCCAATGTTCTGTCTTGTTAGGTGTTTTATGGGGTGTCTTGTGGGCTTAAGTCTCTTTGTGAATTTCCTTTCCTCCTGAGACACCTCCTGAGATACCTCGTGAAACTGTCAAAGTGCAAAATACTAACCAGGAACTGCTCTAGTGGCCGGTATGCAGACTACATTGTTAAGAAGTATATACGCCTCTCGCACTCGCGAATCCCCGAGGATCGGATGCGCTCAGCGCTGCCCTTCTTGGGTGTGGTCATCCCCACGTGCGTCCTGGTCTACGGGTGGGCCGTGGAAAGAAACGTCGGCGGGATTCCGCTGGTGGTTGTTGCGCTGTTCGTCCAGGGCGTTGCCCAGCTGTTCTGCTTCCCGAGCCTCAACACGTACTGCCTGGACGTCATGCAGGGCCGGGGCAGCGACGTCATCGCGGGCAACTACTTTGTGCGTTACCTGTTTGCGTGCCTGGGCACCGCGACGGTGCTGCCCGCGGTTGAAAAGGTCGGGGTCGGCTGGTTCAGCACGATCAGCGCCGGGTTCCTGGTGCTGAGCGCGCTGGGCGCGTGGGCCTGCGTCGTCTGGGGGCGGGGTTGGAGGGAGCGTGTTGATGAGAAGAGGAGGGCGAAGAGGGGACTAGGCGGGCACGAGAAGGGTGCTCGGGGGAAGGGCGATGGTGCTGATGGTGGTCGGGGCGGGGGAAGGGGGAGGGAGCTTTCTCCTCCGCCTGATCACGATAATGGACCCATGGGAAGAAGCTCAGACCCCGAGAAGGGTGTCGTCGAAGGCCCTGGGGATACCGGCCGTTTGGAGGAACGGGCGTTTGGGATCGAGGCGGGGTCTCCCGGCGTCCAGCAGGTCGGCCGCTGAATGAGCGGGAGTGACGAGATGCCGGGAGAGTGCATGAGGAGCTCGTATGAACGGCTCAAGCCACGGGGTTAGCGAGTTGCAAAGTGATGAGCACGCTTGATGGAACAAGCGAAATGTATCTCAACGCGTGGCCTCGCGTCAGTTCCGCGCGCGCAGATGTCAGTGCTCCGGGTCACGATGCCGGTATACCTGCGAAGGAGTGGATGGGAGTCTCAAGTACGGAACAGAGTATGAGGTCCATGAGATGAGGCCTCGATGTTGGCCTTGGGCCCGGGACTGTGATGCGTATGCTCGCTCATGATCTCGTCCCACAGGAAGGTATGACATTCGAGGCTAACCCTGTTTGTCCCCCGGAGGACTGGAGGTCATTTCCGTTCAGTGCCTATCGTCTCTACTCGGAACAGATGAGCGCGCACATAGCAAGCATTCTGGGATGATTATTGGATCTCCGTTGTCCTCAGAGAAAACAATGATATGCTCCAGAGAATCCTCCCTGGTGTTCCCACGAAACCGTCCAAAGGTTCCAGGTGGTGATGGCCATGCGGGAGAATCATCCTCTTCTGCAGAGTCGTTCGTCGTGGTGGTTGGTGGTGGTCAGTTCATGTGGCTTGCTGACGTGCATCCCGAGGATTGGGAGGAGGAGCGGGCTAAGGCGTTCAACGCTTCATGTATATGTATGTATATGTATGTATATGGCGTACGCCGTGTTCTACAAGCCCAGGCGCCTCGTAATCTGGGATTGATGTGAGGCACGGCCGTCAAAGACCCTGGTGATTTCCACCAACTTGGCAGAGGCCAATTGGCGTCACAGTACTTCTGTGAGGCGTTCACTATTATATTTTTTGATACCGACCCTCGTCCGCATTTCCCTTTTGGAAGGATTTCGGTGGGGAAGTGGGGGCCGCGGGAGGTTTGATGGAGGGAGATGTCATCTCTCTCTCTCTCTCTCTCTCTCTCTCTCTCTCTTCTGTGTGTGTGTATGTGTGCCCCTGGCAGCGGGCTAATGCTGTGTAACAGTTCAGTCTGTGGCCACGCAGCAGGCGAGATGTAAGATGCAGCAATCTCGTCTACGCGCGGGGCTAAGTACAGAGGCGCAGTGAGAGGTCTGGTGGTGAGATGTGAGTTGTTCGAGGAGGGTGCGCTGTGTGAGATCAGACTAAAAAAGCCCCTTCCGGGTGTCTACATGTGGCTGCAAGGGGCATCTGCCGTCGCAGGGGGGGGGGGGGGGCGGCGTTGGCTCAAGGATTGTAGAATGAGGTCTAGGCGATGTGTGATAGCACGGCCGGAGTATTGTTACACGCCTGGCAGGCTTCTTGAGACATCATACACAACGACAAGTGCTCCAGCAACGCAGCAGCATCGCGGGGGGGGGGGGTGTGCAGAGGCACCAGCGGCGGCAGACATTATTACTTCTTGTTGGTACGTAGTATGGAGTCCAGTGCAGAACATACATGGGACGATTGGTACCGACATTGAGGTCACGTCGGAAACAATTCGACGATCATTTCATGCCAGGCCGGCACGGATACCATCAGTACCTACCTCAATAGGGCTGAACTGTTGGGCGCATCGAAGCGTGCGAACGTGGTCCTAACAAGAAGACAGATGCATGTGTTGGTCTCGATTCCGACGGGAGCGGTTTCTCATTTGGGAGTAGCTTGGGGAGAAGCGGGCAGGACGGCGAGAGTACTGGACACGCCTAATAATATAGAACCCCGCCCCCCCCCCCCCTCACAGAATCGAGAAGACCATTTTTCTCCTTCGGATGTGATTCTAGATTTCACCGGTGTACGTGGGCTCTTGCGTTCGCTACACGCGGCGTTCTTGCCCCTGGGTACCTTCACTGCCATGTCAAGAGGCGTGTCGTTGGGATTCTGCAACGAGCCCGGCTGAGCTGAGAGGATCATCGGTACGAAGTATCTATGTACTTTCCCCGGCCGAGAGTTGTAGAACTCGGGACATGATGCGCAAATCCGAGCCTCCCATGCGACGGTGACAACCCGTGTGGCTAGTGCTATGAACTGCCGCGACCCGTTATTGACAGGGCCAAGTCAGTGGCCCACTAGCACAAAGGCCTGCTATTTGGGGCCTGCAGTGGCGGGAAGCAAATGGTGGTTGGATGAAAGAATGGGGGGGTGGTGTAGGCGGATGGAGGTGGGTGGCTGCAGAGGCAGAGGGTCACCAGTAGTATACAATGTATCGTCAGAAGCAAGACGTGGACATGTGTCAAAGCACCTACCTGAAGAAAAGGGCACGTCTCGATGTGGCAGGAGGCTGCGAGCCATTGCGTACCTCGCGTTGCAGGTTGCCCCAACTGTTCAGACGAGATGTTTTGCGGAAGCAGCTTCGAAGGGCGGGTGGGGCACTCGACGCCACGGCGGCCACGGCGGAAAAGCTGGAGGGGTTCGACAGGATGAAGCTATCAGGGACGGGGAAACGGTGACGATCAGGTCGAGGGGCAAAGGCCGATGGGCGAGACGGGATGGCGTAGTTCATTTATGGTATGGGACAGGGACACGTATGTGTAAGGCCATCGTCACGAACCATGGGGTTAGGTACTTGTTGTATCGATTGTACTTACGAGTTCCTGTGAGAAGGGCAACAACAAGAACAATCTGATGCAGAACAAGGGAAGAATTGACGTCATGAGGCTACTGTGCCTTACCATGTATTGTATGTGTTTGTACATGCATGGGTGGACATTCTAGTCGAGGTTCGCCGAGGATTTGTCAGTTGCGTAGCTTTAGATCTCGTTACGACCTCTCCCAATAATAGAACTCCATGGGCACAAAATCAGCCGACCGAACAAAGTTGGGGCTGGTCCGATCGACTGGCCTGACCGAGCAGCCAAGTTGACTGACTACCTTGGCTTGACTTGACTGACTGATTGATTGATCGATGGATTGATTGACGGACCATCATGGACCAGACGGGCGGACGCGGGACGTTCTCGAAGGGCGAGCGGCGACTTGGGGGGGGATTTTTTTTTTTTTTGAAACAAGTCAGGATACAGCTAAAGGTCTCGGCAGCCTCGACGCCGCTTCAAGGCACGTTTCAGCCCATCACGCGCCTGGCTCTGCCCTGCCGCATCGGGTAAGAGGTCCATGTGGAGACAGGATACATGGTTGCTTGTACCCAAGTACCCTACGAGAAAACACCACACGCAAAAGGTATAATTCAGATCACACATCACTGGCACCTGCTCGCTGGTCGGTCGGATCGGAAGCGTATCGGGACCCGGCCGGGTCTGTGCTCCCGCCGTTATTCCAGCACATACATCATCAGCAGCCAAAACCAGACCAAACTGCATCATCGTCGTCGTTGTTGTTGACGGTGGGGAACAGCGTCAATCAGGGCACGACTGTTGCAGGGCGAGGCGCGGCCCCCACAAGCATTCGGCTATCTGGGGTTGTGGGACCCTTTCGGTTAGCGTGCTTCTGACACTTGTAACCCTAGCTCCCGATCGGGAACAGAGACTTGAGGCTTCGGCGTCGCAGGGTCCACGCGCGATGATCCAATCTCGGCCCTAGTGCCACGCTACACACAGTTGTGCTACTGCAGGGGCGTTTCCTTCAGGGTTCTCCAGAAGAACAAGCACTACCGCTCGAACAAAGTTGCAATGCGGGTTGCAGACAAGGCACATTGCACGACGGCTCGGCAGTCTCAGCGGCTTGGCGCGGGCCAACGACACTTTGTCCCTCTTCTTGTGCATGTTTCGCAGATCGCACGCCGTGTTGATACAGCACGAGTTCGATGTTGCTGGGTTTTCCCATCATTCACATCGTTGTGGGAGAGAGGAGTCTGGGAGCTCAGTGAGAGTTTTGACAGGAGACCGTGGGAATCAGGATCTCAGTGGTCCTTGTCCTTTTGGCTCGAGATCTGCACAACCACAACATGCGGGATGCGCGAACCGTCAGCAGCCACATGGCCAACTCCTTCGGTCGACATTTTTCACCAACATCAGTCCGTGGGCTGGCCTTCGATGCCGGGGGGGGGGGATCATCAGGAAATGCCCCAGGATGCACGTAGTGCTGAGGTGTGCAGGAGATTTCCAGGGTAACAGATTGAACTCCAAGCCTGGGTGTTCCGGTAATCACAATTCGGATATATCCCGGGTCCGAAATCTCATTGTGAAGCCACTTGAGGTGATCACGACGGGTGAGTACCGATGAACACGGTGACACTTCGGCCCTCTGTCTGTAGGTGGGTCCTTTGGGCCTTGAGGATTGTTCTCGTCGCCTTTTCCAGGTGAGGCAGCGAGGGATGGCTGGCTCTTGTGCTGTAGGATTCCGAAGGGTGTGCTGAGGGCAGCGCGTCGTAGCAGCGGTGGTGGGACCAGCATTGAGCTGATATGTTATGGATCAGCCATCGACCAAGCGAGATGACGAACAGGTAGACCGAGAAACAAACGGGTGGTTCCGATGGACAACCCTTTCGAGGTGGCCGCGTAATGTCTATATGGCAGCATCGGGGCACACAACGCGGCGTTGAGCTTGAGGAGAATATCCCATCAGATGCAGATGCAGGGCCCAGGGTCAAGGGGCTAGGGCCCAAACCACCCCCCCCCCCCCGCCCCATTGCGGCTCAAGCAGGCTGTGGATCGGTAGTAGTTCCGTGGAGCCCGTGATTGGACGGGGAACCCCTGCAGTTGCAGGACAGGGGGAGGAAACGGTCTGTATCAATGCGCAGCTCGGACGTCGTTTTCGCTCGAAGCGTGTGCTCAACGTGCATCGCCTTCCCAACTCCCCACCCCATCTCATGTCGTGCGGTGCAGATTATGATGCTGTCGTTGCTGCTGGTGTTGGTCTTGGTGCACCATGCTGGTGTTGCTCTGCTGCAGAGGAGGGCCGCGCTGGCTGGGGTGGCACTCGCTCTCACCAGCTCAGTGTCAAGTGTTACAGATTCTGCCGAGGAGTGAAGAGCTCACATCGTGGTACAGCTGGTGCGAATCCCGTTGCCAGTCTGTCCCTACCCTGGCCTGAGCTTCCGTTTCGTGAGGAGGGGGCAGGGGGGTTCGAATACCGCAGCAGCAGAACGGGATGGGATGAGATGGGATGGGGACCTGAACCTGATGTCAGCTGAGATGTGGTGCTCGGTATAGCGGTCCCACTCCCAAAGTCCCAGTCGAGAAAGAGTGGAGATGGCTGTCACAGACACTGCAGGTATGGTAGGGTACGTACTGTTGCTGCATACCACTAGTACAAAGTATGTACTATCACTATGAGGCAGTAGTATCATACAGAAGCTCCAGCCTGATGTTTGGCCTGGGCCCGGCGTGGTCTGTTCTTGTTCCTGTTCTGTTCCTCATCATTAACCTCCATCACGTCTCTGGTCTCCGCTGTCCTGGAATGATCCTTCTGGACCGTCACCTGGACGTTCGACCCTTTCCTTTCCTCGAACTGTTTCTGCCTGCTCCGTGGCAAACGCAGACACGCCCACACGAACACACATAAACGAGACGGTGAATCTTCTTATCGTCTTCCATTCTCAACTTCACCTTCACCTCGTCCCATCTTCCCCTTTTTTTCCTTTTTTTATGTTCACTGTCTTGATTACCCGCCGGTGGTCGCATCCCTCCACCCGCGTACCCGTCGAGTTTCACACTCGCTCCAGTGCCAACTCTTCCTCGGCTTTGCCGCATCGACGACCCTTCTGGTTTCTGACGGTGACCTTGGCCGGTGACTGGACAATTTTCTCGTCTTCATCTTCTCGACTATCTGTACTTACTTCACCTGTCTCCCTGCGTACCCTCGCCAATACCTATTACGACTGGGGATTGGTGCATCAGCTTTTCCGCCTGCAGCCCTGTCGGCCACGCTCCTTCCCTGTGACACGAAACAAATAACGGCATATCCTCTCCCCCTCGCCTTCACACAACTCGACTTACTAATTGCCGTCGGACCTTCCTACTCACCCACCATCTACTGAGCGGTCGACGTCACGCCAGCTTCTTCTTTCTTCAACGCCACTTCTACGGATACCAAACCCGGGGCTGCATCACGGTCATTCCTCGCGACCTTGTGCATGTGAGTGCTAAGAAGCACACGACCTGGAAGCTGCTCGTCGTCTCTACGACTACCTCGCCCCGAGCAGCTTCACTTCCTCCTATCATCCCTCATCCCTCATCCCTCTTCACCTCTCACACCGTCCTTCACATAAACCATGGAGCGGGGCTCATGTTTACCACGATCCAACACCTCCTCGAGGACCTCGTCACCGTCGTCGCGAAAGACTGAGGCCATGCTGCCATTACCCGTCCAGTCCTCGCCGAAAGCCGCCGTGCGCGCCCTCCTTAGTCACTGCTTCTATCGGCGCGTGATAATATGGGCCGTCACCGCCACCGTCCTCCTGTGCCTGATGCTCTTCTCGGGTGGCGTTCACACCCGCCACGGCAGGATTCTGAATCACCTCGTCGACTTTGGGCAGGGCGGGGCCTCAAAACCCTTCAGCAGTATCACCACCACCACTTCAGGCACCGAGTACACGAGCAGTAGCGTGGGTGACCATAAGGCTGACAACCCTTCCCCTGGCAATGCGGCCAGTTCTGACGTTGGGAGCTATGTAAAGGACTACCAGAACGATGCTCCTCAGAACCAGCAAGGCCTCAGCAACAATGGCGGCATTCACTGGCTCAAATACAAACAGTAAGTGCAGATTCCAACCTCCAGCCGTACTGGCTCAACAGCTAAGCCTTCGTCCAGCATGGACGGCTTCTACAATGGCATCAAGGCCTTGGTATCTCTGAAGGACTACGTCCCGGAATTCCCAGCCAAGACACAATTCCCGCAGACCATCACCGTCAACATCAACGAGAAGCTGCCAACACCCACGGTCTACTCACCCCATCCCGACTACGACTCGCCCGAGTACACAGACAAGTTCTATCCCGTAAAGAAATGCTACCTCGACAAAGACAAGGCAGTACCTGTCCCCGAGCTATACGCATACGAAGGCGTCCCGCAAGGTGTTGCTCAGCCGGCCATCGGATCCTACAGCCTGCTTGGCCTTCGGGAAGACATTTGCTACGACCGCTTCGGTCGTTACGGACCATACGGTTTGGGTTACAGTCTGCGGGAGGGTGGAGTCGGAGAGGGTATGGACACCGAGAGCGAGGGAAGCGAAGTTGTGTGGAACAAGACGGGCAAGATTGACTACCACAAGGTGGATTGGGGGCGGCTGCAACGACAGTGTACCGAGTCGAACAAACAGCGATTTCTGGGCCCGGAAGACCTCGACCAGACCGACCCTGTGACCAGTCTCAAAGGCTCCCAGTCTCACCTCGGTGCCGAGCCCAAGAAAAAGATTGGACGCATCGCGGTCGTCATCCGCACTTATGTCGGTTTTCAGTGGACGCATCTCACCATTCTCAACTTTCGGGCCATGATCTCTGAGCTGTCGTTGCGCTCAGGCGGAGAGTACGACGTTCATTTCCTGCTCCATGTCAAGGATACCTCAATTCCGATATGGGCAGACGGAGAGACGGTACAAAGCATTCTCGATATGAACATGCCCGGCGAGTTCCACTCCATCACCACTCTCTGGTCCGAGGACCAAATGCGGTTGCTTTATCCTGGGTACTGGGGAGAACCAGTCGAAAACCCATCCTTCAGCGACGTCTACGGCGTCTACCGTTCCGCGCACATGCCTCTACAGCATTTTTCCATGATGCACCCAGAGTATGAGCATTTTTGGAACTGGGAGATGGACATGCGATACTCGGGCAACTATTACGAGTTGTTTGATCGGCTCGGAAGCTGGAGCAGGAAGCAGAGCCGCGAGGAGATGTGGGAACGCTCGGAGAGGTACTACATTCCGGATGTTCACGGCAGTTGGGAGAACTTCACACAGCTTGTCCACCAACAGGTCGAGGCTTCAGGCCGCCGAGCCATCATGGGCCCTGTCTTGTTCTCTGGCAAACAATCACTGCGCGCTCAGGAGCGCGGCCAGAGCTTCATGCCGGATTCCTGCGCGGTTGGGTCAAGCATCACGGAGTGTGGCATTGGTGAAGAGGCCGACCTCATCACCCTGAACCCGATCTTCGATGCTGAAGATTCCGGTTGGGTCTTCGAGAAGGACGTGACGGGCTACGATCTGAGCTTGCCGATTCCGCCTCGACGCTGCGCCATTGTGACCGCCTCGCGTCTGTCTCGGCGCCTCTTGGAAGTGATGCACGAGGAGACCTGGCGCCAGCACCACAGCATGTTCTCCGAGATGTTTCCTGCCTCGATGGCTCTTCATCACGGCCTGAAGGCGGTATACGCACCTCATCCGGTGTACCTAGACCGCAAGTGGGACATCGAAGCTGTGGAATGGGCATTCAATGGCGGGAGAGACCACACCACCGGCGGTCGTGGCTCGCCTTTCGACGATGACAACGAGCATAACCACGCGGGTACCAGTTGGTACTACAACAGCGAGTTTGCCGGCTTGTGGTGGCGTCGCTGGCTCGGTTTCCCTCAGTATGACGGCCGTGGCGATAACGGTGGTCGTGCCGGTGAAGGCACTCTACGCGGAGGGAAGACGGAGGAGAGCCGCAAGGATAGCACAGGTCGACTCTGCATGAGGAGCACCTTGATGCACCCTATCAAGTGGGAGAACCCGATCGAGAGGACGTGACGGTAGCCTGACGAAGGCGAAAGCGGACAGTGCATGACTGCATTTACAAACAAAGCGACACGAATAATTACCGCGCCGGCCAACATCACAGTACCGGTCATCAAAAAGTACGACATTATGACGAGGGAGAGCATGGGGTTGCGTCCCGATCTGTCAAGACGACGGCAGAGTCTACGATTGGCATTTACTGGCGAATGGCGCAGCAGCAGCGGTCACACCATGACTGCACTGAGATTTTTGTACACACACTCTGTACATACTACATTTTACGTACAGTCTCCAAGCTGCATTAGATCTTGGGACATGAGTCTCGCACACCTCTAGTCCAACCTTGGAAGGAGGAGCCCGGTTCGGAGAGGATAAGACGCGGATGTTATATAATAATCGCCAAGTGACAACCTCAATAGCTCGATGCTGAAGGGACACTTGGGAGATCAGGAACATGGTGGTGCAAGGTTGGACGCGGCGGATGCGAAGTGGCTCTCTTCTTTCCTTTTGATTCCATGTGGTTTTCCCCACAGAATCCACAGATTTGAAAAGGACCCCAATTCAAGAATTAATTACTATCTGTACCGTTCTTGTGTGATTCTGTAGGAGATGATGCCACGCTGTCTTCCATCGTATGGTGATCATCAGTCTTGTTCTACTTGTTGACCGTCTCATGGACCAGTCCAGATAAGCCGGGGGGGGGGGGGTCAAGCCAAAGCTGGAGGGGGATTTATTAGATGCCAGGAGCAGTGGTCATCAAGTATGCTGAAGAAGATTTGAGATTTGATGAGGAGGATCAATCCTACGTGAAGAACATCACATGGGCATTTTTGGCTTCAGGGCGTCGCAAGGTACTGGCTGCAGTGCCATTTCTCCAGTCAAGTCTGAAGAGCTCGACTGAGAAGCGAAGCTGCTGACGGCCTCTCGCAAGACCAAGACTGCAATGTGAGCTTCTCACAAGAGGACACAATCAGAGCCTATGTGCATATCAACCGATCAAGTGTTTAGTTACGACGCGTGACAGTATATTGTTGTAGGCATAATCTAATCAAGATGGCAAACTCTAGGATTACCTAGATTCTCTTCTTGGCCGAACAGCAGCCTCCGTAGGTCCCACAGGCGACCCTCCGCCATAGCCGCGTCGGAGCTCTATGGCGCCTGGCTCAATTTTTCGACATGTGTATCGAAAATTTGGTCATAGCCCGGCCCCCCCTCATTCCACCCACGTTCCATGTCCCAGGGTCCATCGCTGGCAATCTTCCTCCTCGGTGGAAGGCCTTGATGACTTGTTGGGCATTTACTCTTGTAGATGGTCCACACTGAGGATTCAATGGCTACCTCCAACACATCGGTGGTAAGGTCGCTGGGTGGGTGTCTGACTCAAGAGTGTCGGAGTTGGATGCCGAGACCCACCGAGGTCGGGACACCGCCGTTCTCGTCACCTCCTTGGACGAGGCCCATCGCTTCTTCTCGCTGCGGTCACACGGCATCCTGGAGGATCTGACAACTGGTCCCGCGGCCGTACGCAGCTGGGGCTGGTGGTGCCCGCGGCTGATGTGTCGGCGGTGGCGCAGGGCCTCCGCGCCGATGTCCTCGTCGGTATACTCTTCTTGACGATGGTCCCCCCCCCTCCCCCGTGTAGGCCCTTAGCCGGGCCCCAAAAAGCCCGGCGCCTCGCGGCCCGCAATATCGGTCGAAGACATACTGCCTACACTGGACGATCGGGAGTTGGAATCCGCTTCTCCTTCGTGGCAATATGGTACAGCAAACAAGCACTCAGCAATACCGCCAGAAGACACCATGTGTCGGCGATGTGCTTTGCGCTCTTGAATCTGTCGGGGTCACCAGCAGCCACGTAAGCAGATTCCTGCTGTGTCCGAGGAAATGCCTCGGCATGACTGAGGAGAATCCGAGTGGCTCAAAATCCATATTGGCTCCTCTTGTGTCCGTTGTCTGGTTGGACAGAGTAGTTTCTGGAGGGATACCGAGTGGTTGGGACTTGTAAGAAAAGCTCAGCCTGATGATGGGAAGATCAAGGTGTATTTGCCCGAGGGAAAGGTGGTCTAGGGCGGCCGGCGCGGCGTGCGGCCCCTAGTGGGCCAAGGTGTCCGTGTTCCTCTACTGCGGTGATGTGTGTCTTGATTCCGGGAAGTCTTCTTTCCACGTAGCCGATGGCTCGAGCTGTCTCTAGCCGACCTGGTGCCGGATCATGTACCTTGTCATCGCGGTGGACAACGCCAGGGACTGTTGAGTTCTTGGTGATAAAATTACCGAAGTCTGGGCGGTACTTCTTGATTAGGTCGAGTCTCATAGGTGAATCTAGTGGGAGCATTGGTGGATCTGGAAAGATTTTCTGATAAAGGCAAGGCACCAATGTGACCTAACTCCCCCCCCCCCCCCTTCTCTCTCTCTCCACAAGTAGTGTCAGGCTGGAAAAGCGCATGGAGAGCAGCTCGAACGAGATATCCTCATAATTTGCCCGGTCGTGTTGAGACAGTATGCCTGGCAGAGCTCGCGTGAGTGCCTTGCCGGGTCCACGATACACGCCGCTCGAACAGGCCGTCACCTGTGCAACGGGAGAGATCCAACAGCAAGCAAGGTTTAGCAATGTGGACTCTATATAACCTCTCCCTGCAGCCGCCGCGCGATATCCGAGACGTAGCTTCTGCATCGGCAAACACACAAGTCAATAAAACGGAACAGGCCCAGGGGATGGTGCTCGACCTGGAGAGATACATAAATAAAGAAACATGGGGTTAAAGACTTACGCGGTGCCGAATTGGCACTGAGACAAATCCGCCACGTTCACAGAGCCTGTGTTGTACTCGCGGAGCGCTGGGTAGATCGACGAAGCGGAGAACCCATCGCTGCCCCAGCTCGCGAGGTTGAGCCGGAAGTGCTCGGCGCCACACCTCACCATGGCCAGGATCAGTTCCTGTGAAGAGAGGAAGACGTCTTCGGTCAGCCCATCGCTATCCCTGCGGTCTGAAGGACACACGCGAGACAAGACTCTCATGGTAGGGATCGGAATCAACAGCACATACGTAGGGCAGGTTCTGCTGGCTCGGATAGCCTGGACAGCCGCGGGCCTGCAACAGGCCTGCGTTCGCCTGGCCCTCGGCGTCGTACGTCGTGGGGCCGCCCACGATCCCGCTGCTCTCCTGGAGCACCATGGCGAAGAGCACCCGCGCGTCGATGCCCATCGTGGTCTGGACCTCTTTGACGGCATCGCGGATGTGCCCTACGTCCTCTTGGGACGAGCTTGGCCCGACCATGTATGGCCGGTACGCATTGACCTGGGTGTGGTGACCATGGTGTTAACGGAGTCGGCTTTTTTCTTCTTTTCTTCTCATAACGGATATATGAGGACGTTTTTGGTGGACTCGGGGCATAGGAGAGAGTACTGGTGTTGGACGGGAGGGGTTCAGGTCGTCTAGATGGAGTGAAGATGAGAGAAACTTGACTTACGATCGTGTCGAGATCGACCCACGTTTGAACGCCTGGGAAGGCCTGCCATGATCCATGGTAGCGGGCCTCTCCACGGTTGCTCATGAGCCCCGTCCTTGGTTCGACAGAGGGACGGGGGGCTGCCAGTGCAGCGTAAATGAACAAGATGGTAAGGCTGAAGAGCGAGGAAACAAACATCGTGGCTGTGATTGGGTTGGTCGGGGACAACAGACTAGCTCTGGTGAGAGGATAGATAATTAAGTCAGGAAAGAAGACTATGCTGTTTGTCGAGAGGACAAAAAAGTGAAGACCCTAATGCGCCGGGAATCCGAATATTTATACCCATGAGCGGCGAGAAAGACATGAGAAGCACGAGACCTTCTCGACCTTCTCGACCTTTGCTTATTGTTTGTCAATGACGCGGTGAAATACATCGATGAGCGCCGAACTTTTCTAGTTGTCCGTTCATTTGGATAGACCACGAACCTCATGTCTGTGTACTGTTGCCTGAACTCTTATTCGGGACAAGTTCTCTGAGGTTGAGGTGCTGGTAGAGCCGGTCTTGTCGTAGCTGTCAATCAGTGCTTCTATTGGCCCGTTTTCGCTGCCAAAGCACATGAGAAATTATGCTGATCCTGCCCAGAACTTCTGACCTACAGGTGGCCTTTTGACACATGGCTATCATGTGAAAAGCCTCGTGAACCTCCCCTAGCGTGATTTAGCCTCAGACCATGTGAGCTTTAATGAGCTGGCGGGAAGCACAACCACCACCTGACGCTCACCCACAGCTCATATTGGGACTGGCATGCCGCCGCGGCGGAGCGATTTGTCATGCGAATTCTCAGCTTTTTATTCTGGCCAGAGCGAATGTAGAAGTACAATGGGAAGTTCGGCGTGAGCTGCCTGGATGGAATACCTAGCGAAAGGGCGCCTTAGCCTTCGGTTCTGGCACACCAGGACGGCACGAGTAATTGTTCATGCTGGGTGAAGAGCCCCATATGTGCATTGGGTGTACACAAATAATTACGGGTGCCTATGAAAAACTTTCTCTGTATGAATCAAGATTGCATTGACACCTATGATGTGGCCAAACATTTGAGGACATCGACTTGAACACTTCCTTGTAACTCACTGTGTCATGAATGGTAGACTACGGATCATGGAAATTCAACGGATCGTGGGCTAAAGAAGCCGATGTTAATTCATTACATGTTATTAAGTACGTACTCTACTTTTTTTTTTGGGGGGCGGGGGAGGGGGGTGGGTTATGCCGAGTGTGTGCACATGTGAGATGGCCAATACCGTCAATACCGTCATCACGACTTGCAGAAGCAATGACCGGACTTTGATGAGCAGCACGTGATCAATCGCACTGAAGAGTAGGTCGTCACAACTACTACTGGCAAGATGGATCTGGCTGTGTGGACCCACCACGACAGACTGCTAGATGCTGCCTGTCTTCCCAGGTTGTGGGCTAGGCCAATCGCCAAGTAAATAGCCTTCTGGTGTGGACGGCCTTGCTCTAATCATTTACTAGTTTTGTCAAGGCTCACCGCAGTAAAAACCATGCCGTGACATCTTTGCGATTTTGACGCGAGGAAGCTGGGCTTTGGTGACCCGAAGACGTCTTTGGCCTTTGCTGAGGACGACACAATCTCCAAGAGAGCTTGGCAGACAGCAGGCAACAGCCTAGCGGAAGCCGACCAGCTTGGGCATACGGTGCCATCAGCTAGCAGCTGCTTTCAGCAAAGGCTGCCAGGCTCCGCTCTGTCGATCCGAGGCAGAAGCCAAACTGTACAACCAACGTGTTGGCCGGGGTCACTGGATTCCTAGTTAATAAGCCCGGAAAGCTCAACTTTATACACTGGTTGCTATCTATCTCCTTCCTGCCCAGCTTTGCGACCTGAAATGCGTGACTGCCAGACGTCAAGGTCATTATTGTAGGCACGGACGCGGATGCCTTGATGTCCCCCTCTCTATCGACGAAGTATGTGGTGTTACATAGAGATTCAAGAGGGCAAATCATATTGTACAGTATACGAGAGCCCGAGTACATGTCAACAAGCACGTGTAAACGACCAAAACTCTGTGCAGGGGAACCGTGCCCAGTACATGGCCGATAATCTCATACCAAAATACTGCAACAAGGCACGCGTGGGGCGAGTGCATTGACACACGTCGAGTTCGAGCAATTACAAGCCTACAAGTCCCTGTCTTGGTCCTCAGTTCCAGTTCTCCAGATCTCACATTGAAGTTTGATAGATGACAGACTGACAACCCATTGCGTGAGGACGCGGGTGTGATGGAATTACGCCCGGGTTGAAGAGCTTCGGATAATATATCTGATGATCCGCAGATGATCTTGTTCTGCTATATGAAAGTATCCTTTGCTGACCATACAAGATGCAAAGTATGCTCACCTGCATGCCACAGCTCCTTCAAGATGACCCAAGAGGAGGTCTCGATCTCATTGACTCGTCTCAGGGGATCACCCCATCATAATGAATGCTAGACATTCTGGAAACGGCGTGTCACGAATTGTCGCGACTTGAGCAGACCGCCAAATGGAGAGGGCGCAGTGCGGTTTGAGAGACCGCCACTACTTGAGTACATGTGGGGGGGGGGGGGTTTTTCATGGGTTTTTTTTTATAGCTAACTGAGTGCAGATGACATCGGGTCAGAGGACTCGTGGACCACCCTCGCCGTAAGCCGCTGTGAGACGGAGATTGGAAATACAACATACAGCAAGGACAATAGTCTACAAAGATCGTCGTGCGTTTTGCAGCGTTGGCACAGGCTCAAGGTATACGAGAACCTAACAATGTGACCAGAGCATCTGCGAACCGTCAACACCTGGACATTCATTCTACTTGGTACTTTGACCAATGCTCTCTCGTGACTGCTTACGGCACGGAGAGAAGAGCTTGCTGCAACCTTCCCTCGAGCCACAAGATTGTGGGAAGGTCAGCTTCTGACCGGGTATCTAGGTACTTGGTACATGCCGCATGCAGACAAGGTGAGGAGACTACCTAAGTACCTTTCGTAAGTAGTTAAAGACCAACTCAGGCTCACACGGCTGGCGTATCCAGCACATACACACACATATGGATGCCTCGAATGTGGTAAAGCAGCGAAGGTTCCGAGATGGCGACTCACTCCAAATCCAAGCGAGGGCTTGAGACATGTCGGGCAGTGACCATGTTCATGCACTGAGTATCAGCTGCCCTGCGAGTTGACCTCCACAGTTTCAGCCACAGGGGCTACGTCAGTCGAGCGGTTGCCCCGCCACCAGGCAGTCATGGTGCCCCCCCCCCTGCCCCAGGACCCCTCCTCCACTGTGAGCTGTCGAAATAGGGGGGGCCTGTCAGGTTGAGTTGACAGCTTCCAACAACAATTCAAAGGGCAATTGTGCCAGAAACGGCTTCTTTGACAGCCTCACTCTTCTTTCGCGACTAGTCGTGACCCTCATTGTATCCTCAGACCAAACCGTCACCTCCCGCAACGGCAGCAAAAGCCATCATGTCCATCACCATCGACAAGATCCTGGCTGCGGCCCCCGTCACGACACGGGGCCAGCCCACGCAGCTCTCCGTCGACGCCAAAGGAGAGCGCATAGCCTATGCAGTACGTCGCCCCTTTCCCATGAGGAACCCGACCTGTTCACACTGCGAGAGGGGGTGGGGCACACCCAGCTGACACATTCTGGCGCCCCCGAACTCTAGTCTGGCAAATCCATCTTCCTCCGCTCCATCGACGACCCTTCCTCCTGCAAGCAGTACACCGGCCACACCACCGCGACCACCGTGGCGCGCTTCTCCCCCTCGGGCTTCTACGTGGCGTCCGGCGACGCCTCGGGCTCCGTCCGCGTCTGGGACGCCGTCGAGGCCGTCAACACCAAGGGCGAGTACCACATCATCTCGGGCCGCATCAGCGACATCGCCTGGGACGGCGACAGCCAGCGCATCATCGCCGTGGGCGACGGCCGCGAGCGCTTCGGCCACTGCATCACCGCCGACAGCGGCAACAGCGTCGGCGAGGTCACGGGCCACAGCAAGGTCGTCAACGCCGTCTCCCTGCGCCAGCAGAGGCCCCTGCGCGCCGCCACCGTCTCCGACGACGGGAGCATGTGCTTCCTGCACGGCGCGCCCTTCAAGTTCGCCGGCAAGTCGAACGACCTGCACAAGGGCTTCGTCTACGGCACCGCCTTCAGCCCGGACGGGAGCGCGCTGGTCACCGTGGGCGCGGACAGGAGGATCCAGTTGTACGATGGCAAGACGGGCGAGCCGACCAGGAACATCGGCGAGGGCGTGCACACGGGCAGCATCTTTGCCGTGAGCTGGGCCAAGGACTCGAAGAAATTCGTCACAGCCAGCGCAGACCAGACTGTGAGGGTATGGGATGTTGAGGCTGGAGAGAACACACAGACGTGGAAATTGGGCCAGGAGGGCGCCGTCAATGTCGGTGACCAGCAGGTCGGGGTGGCATGGGCTCGCGACGGGCTCATCATCAGCTTGAACCTGGATGGCGATCTGAACTACTTGGAATTAGGCAGCCAGGCACCAGTCAAGACCGTGCAGGGCCACAACAAGAGCGTCACAGCGATAGGAGCAGGCTCGGACGGCCAGGGCAAGGACGTATTCACCGGCAGCTTCGACGGCCGGATCTGTCACTGGGACGTCGCCAAGGGCCTCGCCACCGTGATAGACGGCCAGGCACACACAAACCAAGTCGCACAATTCGCCTCGGTCTCCGGACAGACATACAGCGTCGGCTGGGACGACACGCTGCGGACCGTCGACGAGTCCGCAAAGACCTTCGCAGGCTCCTCCACGAAGCTGGGCGCACAGCCCAAGGGTGTCGGAGCGTCAGAGGGCCGCGTCGTGGTCGCGACCGCGTCCGGCATCGCCGTCTACTCCAAGGACCAGCTCGTCGGCGAGCTCTCCACGGACTACACGCCCACCTCCCTCGCCTCGTCCGGCGGTACCGTCGCCGTCGGCGACGGCAACGACGTGCGCATCTACACCCTCGACGGCGGCAACAAGCTGTCCGAGGCCACCGTCCTCAAGAAGGCCACCGCGTCCATCTCGGCCCTCGCCTTCTCCAAGGACGGCGCGCACCTCGCGGCCGGCACATCGCAGGGCAAGATCCTCGCCTTCAAGAGCAGCGACTGGAGCGTCGCGGCGGACCGGTGGTCGGCGCACACGGCGCGGGTGCAGAGCATCGCGTGGAACGACGCCGGCACGCACGCCGCCAGCGGCGCCCTCGATACGCACGTGTACGTGTGGAGCCTCGAGAAGCCCGGCAGCCGCGTCAAGGCGCTGAATGCCCACAAGGACGGGGTCTACGGCGTGGCCTGGGTCGAAGGGTCGAGCAAGGTCGCGAGTACGGGCGGGGATGCGTCGGTCAAGATTTGGAACGTCGACGGGCTGCAATGATGGAGGGACCGCGCGTGCGGGTTTGGGAAGAAGACACTGAGATAGTGCATGGATACAATATCTTCCGTGATTTTGGAACTCAGAGGCTGCCTCGTGTATCTCGTCATCGATACCATTCTTCAGGCGCTCCAGATACCTCTTTTCTCATTGCTCTGTAGCTCCATGCCGTAGCAAGAGCAACCTATATGCCAGGGTATACACTTCAGCGGCCAACATGGTGTGCCAGCTGCGTAAAAATTATCTATGTACATGAGTCCTTTCTCCAGCGCCGTGCTGAAAACCCTCAGAAGCAGCAAAGTCTGTTTGAAAATCCACGCAAAGTGGTGGAGACCTCCGAACTCCCAAGCACAAGGTTTTAATGCCAGCGCCGACGGCCCCGGCGCCGCTTCCGTCAAAGCCGGCGCCGTGCTTGTCCGCCTTCAAAAGCGCTGTGCGCTATAATCATTCCAAACTCCCGAGACCCTTCATTAGAGGCTACAAAGCCTACAAAACCGCTCCCAGTCGTTCAGACCGCCGTAGACCCAATGATACAATGTGCATGACATGACGACGATATCAAGTATGGGATTTGAGTGGTGTGGCGATCGGGCGGTATCGTGTTCACCGATAAAAGAGCGGCATAGTTGGCGCAAAGGAAGGTCGTGACGAAATGTCATTAGCTCGTCGTCGTAAGATGTGTCCATAATGTCGCAAATGCTTATGCGTTCTGTGCCGCACTCTGCGCAACCTCCAAGCTTCGCCGACGAAGCCTCCAAGATGGAGCCGCGGGTGCCTAGCCAGAACACCCCGTGAGAAATTCAAATCAGGAGTCCCAATCGCCTCTATCCGAGGGAGGCGCTATCCAGGTTGGTCGAGCAGAATAACACCATTTTTCAAAGGGTGACGTTTCCAGATTCCAGACATTGAAAGATTCAAACATCCATCATGTCCGTGTCAACCGTGGCGTCACCATGGGGACCCCAATTGCCCTCGAATACCGTAGCACCAGCACGTCGATGCGTCGTGATCCACTGCACGGAATCGATCTCGAGCAATTGCTGGATGGTTGGACGATCAGCAGGATTCGGGGCAAGCATACGCGTCACCACCTGGTCCAATGAGCCTCGATTCTCGGCTTCGACCATGAAAGCAGGTGGGTATCGCAGCTCGCTACGCTTTGGAGTACCAAACAAATTGCTGGCGTCGTGCGTCGGCGAGTGCACGAAGTTGAAGGGAAGATCATGTTGCTCAGCGTCCGTGCCAGATTCCGCAACGTTCTCGTCAAGGAGCGGAGAGACAGTGGAATTCAAGTCCGTGTCCCTCACAATAGGCATGCCTGTAGCGTCACGAACGAGCGCCTCGGATTCGCTGCCAGTGAGGGGTCCGGTAGGGACAGCTGCAAAGTTTCCCTGGCGCAGCGCCATCCAAACGGGTCCGTTGTCAGGAAGCCAGACATTGCTGGCAATTTCGAACATGATCAGGCCAAGGGAGAAAATATCCGCAGGCTTGTCGTATTTGCCTTCGAGGATTTCTTGAGCGATGTATCGTCGGTCACCCTCTCCCTCGATGCCTCGTGCGGCTGGCCACTGAGTAGCCATTCCGAAATCTCCGATCTTCAACTGACCCTCGTAATTGATCAAGATGTTGGCTGGCTTGAAGTCCAGATGGATAAACCCAGCTTCATGGATGCTTCGTAGGCCCTGAGATTATCGTCAGTACATCACGCGGTACGTGCGAGCGCGGATTGGCTTACCATGCCTGCCTCGGTCAAAATCTTCCAGATTCTGAAATCATCCAGACGACCAGCCGCACCGACCGTACCCAGAAATCCTGAAAGACTGCCCTCCTCGCAGTATTCGGTCTGGATGTAGAGGTGATAGGATTTTTCCCAGTGATCAACATACTGCAGCACGTGTGAACGTCCGCGGAGTGCTTGAAGTACCTTTACTTCCCGATGCTTGGTTTCGCGATCCTTGAGACCGAAAATGGGGAGGCGAGTCTTCTTCACAGCGAACACCTGCGCCTGAGATGGCGTCGGCGGAGTCCCGGGCGTACCCTGCGTTGGCGTAGTCGAAGCAGCTACCCGAGTCACCTTGAAAACTTGAGAGAACTCGCCCTTTCCAACCACTTCGACTTGGTCAAAACATGATCTGAGAACCATGTCGACATCGCCAGGACCTTGATCGTTCACGGGAGTGACGCTCATACGGCGGTCGGCAAATCCACCAAAGTGATCTCCCTGCCGTGCCGTTGGTGTCACCGGGGGAAAAGTTCCGAATGTTGTCCCGTTCGGCGCCTCGTTGGGAATAGATAGAGAGCTGAGATCAGGAGGCATCAACACATTGTTGTCCTGCGGAGTTCTGGGAGAATCGGTTGCAAAGTTTTCGAGCGGTCCCAGGGGACTTGCTGTAATCACGACCGCGGTCTTAGCAAACTCGAAGTTCTTCTGACTGTTTACATAAGGGGGTCTGGAATGAGAATGGAGCGGCTCGAATGTCGCATGAGTACTCCGGCGCCCTCTCGGTATGCCGAAGGAGGAGAGGGAGCCTGAAGAAGGCGAGGACAGACGGCCTGCAAGTGCAACTGTCTGTTCGGCATCGCCCCCAGCGCTCGGATTCTGACTGGAAAATGCGGACTTACACATTGGGTCAGGGATGTGCCGAACGTCACGGAAACTCACTGCAGAAACTGTTGCGGGGACAGCTGCAGTGGTCTTAACGAACGGCGAGTCAGGAACCGACTTGGAATTGCCAACACTCCTGAAAAACACAGACTTCGTTGGTGTGGGCGGGAACTCGATACCATCAGGAGAGTCGAAATCGGAGTCGGGGTTGAAGATGCTGCCTCTGCGAGCGTGCGTGGGCTGGAACGGCTTGAACAAGCTAGAAGCCCTATCGGACTCCCTGAGCACGAAGCTGTCCTTGTGGCCTGGTGCGACAGGACTCGAGGGCGAGCCGAAGGAGTGTCGGTGTCGTCCCTTGCCACCACCGGACGAGGGCGGGTAGGTGTTGGAGGGATAGATCGGTTTCTTGCAGGGTGTATCGGGCATAGTTGCTGTGGATTCGCCAAAGGTGGACTTTCCCAGCTCTGGGTTGCGATTGACCTTGGAGATAAGGCCAGTAGATTTGAAAGCTTCCTGGAGCGGCCGCGCATTATTGTAGGCTGGAGTCGCGGCATTCTTGGTGCTATTTTCGAGGAAAGGTCTTGCGCCTAGAGGTAGAGACTTTGCGAATGGGTGTGGTGCTCTCGGTCGCTCGAACTGCACGGGAACGTGAGTGGGCGAATCATCTGGTAGACTCGAGTTCGACGACGACGTCGTGATGGATCGCGACAATGGATGTGGCTGGGGCTGGTGGTTCGGCCGGTCTAGCAAATGCAGAGAAGGATTTGGCAGGGGCGGCTGGGCGGAGAATGGGCTGTCGCGAGGCAGCGCAGGCTGCACGAACTGATCCAGCGACACGCGAGGTCTGTTCCTCGCAATGGGCGACGCAGCTTCTGTGCCCATCTGCGCCAGGTGCTTCTCCCCTTGACGACGTCCCCAAGAAGTCTTTTCGCCCTGTCGCTGCTGCAAAGTTGACCTGCGCAGCGAGTCGGATCGTCGGGGCATGGCAGATGGCGTCGGAGACGCCGGTGGATCGTGGGGCATTGAGGCACCCGTGTCGAGCTCGTAATCCTTGCTCGCGTCCTCGAGGATCTCGAAAGGCCGAGGCGCGGGGGAGGCAATGTCGAAGATGTCAAGATCGCCGATTGGCGTGCCCGAAATACCATGCAAACTGCGTCGTTTCGCAACAGGACTGCCAAAATTGGTCTGGTCGGGACTCATGTATGCGTCGCTGCGCTTGAGTGGGCTGATCGATGCGGCAGGAATGCTATCGGCCTTAAAATCGAACAAACGAGGAAAGGTATTCCTGGAAGCACCAGATATATCCAGGTGCATCGAGTGTCGCGAATGGTGCCTGTCGAAACTCTTGCGCGACGTTGGGCTGTTTGTCAGCGGAGCGCTCGCAATGACGTTGTTTTCCTGGCCTGGCAAGACGTCCAAGGATGGTGGCGAAGATGATATAATCGAGTTGCCAGAGTCTGTGGTGTTGCTGAGAGCGCGCTTGAGGGGGCTCTTGGGAGAGACGCGCGTGGCGCGCGATGGCGGTTTTGCGGACGCAGCCTTGGGTTTGCCTGATCGCAGTGAAAGTTTGACGCCAGATCGGAAGGGCGTAGAAAGACTGGCTTGCGAATGCTGATGCGACAGCTGTGGGGCAGAGGCAGGTGGCATAGGTCGTTGTATGATGCGGCACGGCGACGGGGAGCCTGGTGTGGAGATGGCACCGTCGGAACTCTGAGAATAAGATCTTGCGAGGTTGAGCTTGGAGGGTGATCGGGACAAGGACCGCCTGAGGGATCGAACAGCGGCTGTCACATCGACGTGATGGACGTTATTGGGTGATGGGAGGGTCAAAGTACCCCCACTTCCATTTCCATAAGACATGGCCTTGGTGATTTCGACGACGTACGAGGTGCGGGTGGTGGTGTTTGGCGCAAGGCGTCCGGCGGAGAAAATAAGGGTCGCTTGAGTATCCTTTGAGATCTCTGTTTTTAGGAGCGAAGCTATTCAGAGTCAGCCTCAAACAGCCACAGAGAGAGAACAAAAATCACATACAACTTTTGTTTTCATGCAGACTTAGGTATCTTGTGAAAGGTTTGTGTCGTTTGGGCGGATGTGATCGGCAGCTTCTGATGATCAAGTGTAGAGTCTTTTGATCGATGCACTATTTGGCCCAAAGGCAGATAAGACAGGATAGAGACAGTGGTAGATGGTGAGAAGACCGAAAGAGGCCGGATCAGGGGTTTTAGGTAGGAGTGTAGCCGGCCAGGAGGGAGGACAGCGTCTTCTCTAGACCATCTCGATGACAGCCGAACAATCTCTACTGATCTTTTCTCTTCCGATTGCAGGGAGTTTGTGATGGCTGACTTGGAACTCGAGAACGAGTCTAGTCTGGCTGTGCTGGTAGGAGGAGGCTTGTGAGGACAGACGCGACAGCGAGAGCAGCTGTTGCGTCACAGGTTGGTGAATGGCCCGAGGTGCCTAGAACAATGATGTTGAAAATAAATTGAGTTTCCGATCCGTCTGGTAGCTTGCGATCTAGCAACCAGCGTGCCTGAATGTGTCCTACAGGAGTCGTGGTGGCAGCGCAAGGATGCAACGGGATGCGACAAGTCTGGTGTTAGAGGTGACGAGTGCCAGAGTGCGCGTGGGCGGAGGCGGAGGCAGAGTAGAGTGGCAGACCGACAAAAAAAAAAAGGGATGGATCGAGATCGCAATTGGAGATGTGAGCAGACCAAGGATAAAATGATCAGGAAGGTGTGATGGGGGGTCGCCGAGGGATTCTACTGTACAAAAAGGGTGGCGGCTTCCTTGCAGGGGGCAGAGTATGAGAGTGATGAGTGCAGCTATGCTCTTTCTCGACGCGTGAACAATGAAGTGAAGTGGCCCTGTTGTTTACCCCTTTCCTAAACAGGAATGAACTGTCGCGTGTCACCGCCATGGGGAAGCGCGTTTTAGTGGGCCACTTATTCCATGAGAATGGCGACCCCCTGTCACGGTCCTGTCTGACCTGCATGACGATCCAGGATGTCTGCCCAAGAGCCCAGCACCCCCATTCAAACTTCCAGACTCCCTCAAGGCCGAAACCGCCTTGGGATTCTCTTCCCTTCTGACCCATTCTCTGTGCCTGCCTGACGAGAGGCCAAGACTCATGCCGCTTTGCCACCATTTCGCCACACCAAGACACAAAATCTTGCTTCATCAACAGCAGCATGTTTGTTCTATTAACGGCCATGTTGTTTCAAATGACAGGTCTCGGCTGGCTGTTAGAGCCTGAGACCAGCAAACCCAGCCATCATCTACCCCATCCTCCCCTCTGGTTGTTCGGTTCACTCCGGCTACCAAGGAACTGGAATGGGGTTGAGACCGTTGCTTTGTATCTTGTATCACGGTCACTCTACTCTTGGGCACTGCTCTGGTTCTGGTCCAATCGCATGGCTGAACCGAACATCACAAAGGTGCCACAGGGTGGGTTGACCAGGTGGATGCGTTGGATGAGAGCAGCCGGGAACACAGGCAGCTCTCCACCTGTTGACACTGACACCCCGCGGGCTCCTGCAGGCTCGTTTTATGAGTTTGAGCCGGTCCTCGCATCGGTTCCTCGCATCGGTTCCTCGCAGGCGTGATGCTGCATGATGCATGCAGCAGGTGAGAAGAGAAGCTTATCTCCAGGATATTGATTGCGTGTAAGCCACAAAACTCTCGACAACCTCATGCTTCTTGAAACATTGAGCCTTGGACGGCCGATCGAACAGGACCGGCCGAGGACCCTGAGATTGCTTGCCCACTGTGACGTCTGTGGGACCCTTGTGCCAACACACAACCTCGGAGTACATCATCGCGTCCTTTCTGCCATCTGATGATACACCTTGCTACCGGCAAGATCCCGTCTCTCTGGTACGGCGCGGGGTCACGTTTTCTGCTGACTCCTCCCAATTCCATGCTGCTTGGCCCCTACTATGGTATGCGCGGCCGTGTCGTAGGACAGATAAGCTCGCCGAGCCAGGCTGGCACCCCAAAATTAACTTCAGCGACACATCAGCAGTGGACATGGATCGCCACGACATGTAGCCCATCATCCTACGGCTCTTGGGCAATGCAGCTTACGGGTCTTCTGGTCGGCAGCCTGGCAGCAGGTGAGGATAGACTGGCAGCTGGCAGCCGGAGAACCGGCGTGATGAGCATCTTGCCTGTTCGAACACGTCGACTGCTGATCAAAAACAAACAATACATCACCTCCTTTCGCCCCTTCTACCCTTTCCGCTCAAGTGTCGGAACACCAAACTATGCTGGTCCCTCCCCTCATATCGCCGCCCGTGGTGTAATTTCGCACATTTCATGCGTCGATATCGCTGGGATCCTAATATCTCACTCCTCGGCGTGCTTGCGTTGTGAGGCACCCTGACAGCCTGAAGCACTTCTTGCTCTCTTGCCCCGAACTGTCTGAACGTCCCGGCACAAAGGAAGGGGGATCAAGCGGGCGGGCGGGTAGAGACATCGTGCCGCTGTGGATCATGTTCGTCGGTAAAGGGTCTCCCCCCCCCACATCCATCGGTAGAGAAGAGGGCCCTCAACAAGGCTGCGGGCCGTTCCACCACAATCGTATGTACATTTGTACTATAATTAAAGGCATGTCAGACGACAAGGCGGGTTTCAAATGGCACTCTGACAGCATGACCCTATTATAGACACCCGGAATGAGATTTTGAAAGGTCGCGGAGGTTGTCTTCCCCCCGACGGAGTTCTTCGTCCATCCCCGGGACAACAACTCAATACCCTACCCAAAATAGCCGAAGGACACAACAAGTTCGCATTTGATGTCATGCGTGATCCCACCCCTCTGTCTCGCTCCTCATTCCACAAACCCCCGTTCTCCGATGTGTGTGCGTGTAATGCACTGCTGTGACTGCGCTCGACCGAAGTAATAAGATCCTGCTCGGTTGCGACTGTCTCATCCTATTTCCATGAGACCATTCCCGTGAGACTGACTGTACGTACGTGGTCCATTCCTCCGACGCGTCAAGTTGGCGCCTGCCAGAGTCGGCTTGTAAAATGCGCCGGACGCTGCGTCTCAACTCGGGGGGGAGTGGGGGCATATTGGCCGCCGCGCGCACTGCTGATGGGGGCTTCGGCATCCGAATTACAGTACCGCAGCTATTCTTGCCTTTTTTTTTGGGGGGGGGGGGGTGGAGGGGGGAGGGTAGGGTTGAATTGTTGACATATTGTCCAGGTGCGGACATGAGAGAAATTTATCGGCTCATGCGCGCTGATGAAGGGAATGTGGAATGCAACTCCCTCGGAGAACTATCTCGGCCCTCCAGGCTCTGGCGTCTAGTGAGGTTCCTTGCGCCAGCACGTTGAGGCATCTCGTCATGTTCAACGCGGCCTGTGAACAACGCTCGACTCGGCCCGGGGAGCCGTCGTGCCATCTCATTTGAGAAAGCAGAATTGGAAGATTTACTGCCTCCAGATTCAGGGTTTTAATGGCTTTCACCCCAGGAGTGACACCTCGATATTCCAAGCCGTGCAAGCCAGTCAGCCCTTGTGTGCGAGAACAATCGTGGCCGCTAGGTAGCCTTGTGGCCGAAGAACTTGGCTTTCGGGCTATCATCTCGATAATCATCTGGTGTCGAAAAGCAGTAGTAGTCCTGAACTCTGCCTCTTCTGCACTCACAACTCCTCTAGGACGTGCGCAATGCCACTGCGATGAAGACCGGTGTTTTTGAATAAAACCTTGTTGCTATATGAGAGCGGACTGCGATATATATCTGTCCTGCTCAATTATGCCCCTGAACGCCGTACATTTCCGTACCAGTATTCAATCCGCCCTTCTGGCAACATCCAGTCCGCGGCAAATAAACGCCAGGGTATCACACGCCCATTCAGTCAAGACGCCACCTGCAATGCTTGCTTGTCCTCAAATCCTCAGAATTGCGCCAAATACGTCCTTAACCGTCGTTGTCTCGTCGTCGCAGGACGCCAATATGGAATACCAACGCGGCTTGCTCCTAGCGCCAGAGCATGCGACACTGCCCCTTCTGGTTTTTTTTTTCTTCTTCCCGATCTCCCTTCCTTTCGATCCCTTTCTCGGGATGCCGGCGGCGCTCTTCGCAGGCGTACGCTCTCCGGGTGCCCGTCTCCCCTTCTCCCCTTTCCGAAAGTCCAAATGTGCCGTGAGCTATGGCAACACTCTACTCGGGCCCAACATGAATCCGGATCCACTCGCACCAGGTGTCAATATTCTCAAAGAACATCAGCATCCGACCAAGCCTCTCCTTGCTGAACGACGAGTTCGGCGCCGCGCCGGCGAGGGGTTCCCCGTTCTCGTCCAGCGCCTGGCCCACCTCGTTGACAATATTATTGGACTCGACCGTGACCACGCCGTTCGCTCCGATGTCGACTGTGACCTCCGCAGGCCTGCCCCTGAACGGGAACATGATTTGCAACTTGGGATTGGGCTGTGTATCCGCGTTCAGCGTCACGTCGATCTTAACGGGGCCGTCGTCCGGATCCTTGATCGCCTCGCTCATAAAGGTGTCGTAGTCGTCGGACTTAGCGGTGATCCTGATAGTGGTACCATTTGCGGCGGCCGATGCGGGAGAGGTCGCCCCGGGCGTCTCGGCTTGGTCTCCAAACGATTTGTCGAGCAGACTCCACAGGAAAGCATATTGCCGCAACGTCGGCAGCATGTGGACCAATTGTGAAGGGTGCGAGAACGGTAGCTCGGTCAAGGTTTGTCCGTACACAGGTTTGTGTATGAAGAGTCGATTTTCATGCGCCATATCCTTGGATGTGCCATCCCTCTGTTTGGTGTTGACGGATCTTCTCGTTTCGACCGCGCGTGGCTCAGTCTGAATGTAGTGGCCGACCGCGGGGAAGATGAGATAGTCGTATGTCTGCATGAACGCGGATTGCGCGACAGGCGCGCCAGTAAAGTGATGCATCTGCTCCCAGACCGTGACCGGAAGAGTGACCGGTGGGTCCAAAATTGCCATGAACATGACCTCTGGCAGTCTTGGGCCTGTTAGTAGCAGCTGGTCGCCAGGCTTCTCCGGCAGCACGACGTCGGGCGGCTCCTGCCAGTTCAGCATCGATGGCAGACCGTCTGTCGCGGGGACCTCGACTTCATCTCCGATCCATTTGTCCGAGACCCTTACGGCGCCCTGGTAGACCATGGGGTCCCTCCGCGCACAGCTCACCAGGATGCTCCAGTGCTTCCCGTCCCTGTACCAGCGATCAGCTCTTGCGGCTGATGGAACAAAATATCGTTGCGTGCGCCAATATTCCAATTTCAAGCCCACAAGCCCCTTCTCGTGCATGAGCGGGCGGCCGCTGCGCTCGCACATGGCAATGGTGCGGACGTATGCCTCGGGCCTATCCTTGTAAGCTGCCTCATCACGTAGTTTCTGCATGTCCCATTCGTGAACCTTCTGCAAACTTTCGAAGAGCCCTGCGACCGCGTCAAAGGTCACCAATAACGGGCCCTTGTCCGCGTCGACAATGCTGAGCTTGTCCAAGGCGGCAAGTAGTTCGAGATTGTGTCCAAAGTCATCCAGCTGTTTTGTCCAAGGAATCTGATCTGGCGCCAGCTTCAGGTTTTCCAACAAGATAGCCTCGGCCTTTGCTGTATGTTTCGTGACGCTTGGACCTGCATACGCATATTGGAGCTCGACCGCCTGCACCCTGTGCTCCTTGGCGTGAATCTCCAGAGCGATCGTGGCGCCCGCTGCGTTCAGCACGTTGTGTGTCTTTCTTCTCTCCCAGTAGGCATCCAGGGCGCAGTTCTTGACAATTCTCGTAAGGCCCTCTTCACTGACAATTCCCTTTTTTCGCTGCAGAGCCATCCATTAGTCTCAGTTCCAGAATGATCAGTCTCGACCACCTGTCGTACATTCAAGGTTTGTATGATCCCATCCAGCTTCTTCTGCCTCTCCTCGTCCCCATTGGGCCGTGGCATCGGTATTGCGCCCATGCCCATATTGTCAAGTGATGCGTCGAAGGTACCCATGCCCAGCATGCTGTTGAATGCGGCGGTAGAGGGGCTGTCGAAGTTGATGGGCGCCGAAACGTTGCTGCCATGCTGACCGTTGGTGCTATGGCTCGCTGTCATCATGGTGCCAGCTGCGCCTACGTTCGCGGGTGACTTCTTGATCTGCTGCGGGGACGACTTGGGCCCGTGGGGCGAGAAGGCTGCGTGGAGGTTCGAGTTCGAGTAGGGCGTCGAGGCGGATTGCCCCGGTGTCGCGGCAGCATACTGGGGGGTCTTGCCTTGCTGCGAGGGGCCATGCTTCATAGCCTGTGGCGTGGCCATGTTGTTGTCTTGCGGAGGTCGTCGATGATCGAATTCGGGATTGAGGTCGAGGGTATTGGTGATGTGTGTTCGAGTCGGACGAGGTTGGCTGCAGGACGCAGCCAAGGTTCGAGGCTCCTCCTCGCCAGATCAGTATGTTTGTTCCCTGGAAAAGTATTGTTGCAAGGGAAGATAGCTTGGAGGCGAACGCTATCTAGATATACCGGAAGACGGTCGGACGGAATTTCGCTCTGGCAGTATTGCTGATGTATCTGATGTTGTGGTTGTTTGTCTTCGAGTTGTTTTGGCTTTCAGCAGCTCGGTGTTGACATGCCGGGGGGGGCTAGGACAATACTTGGATGTCGCCGGCAGGCAGGCACATACCGGTGCCACTCTTGCAGCCCTGCTAGCCTGCCAGCCTGCAAGCCCAACAGGCCCTGGCGGTGCAGAGGCCGGGGAGGGTGGAAGCTTTTCAGAAGCAATTACACTGCATGAACATGCGGGTTGGACCGCAGCAGGGAATGCTGGGCTTGCACATACTACAATAACTGCAAAACCTCACCTCAGTCCTAACTTGACATCAACCTCATATTGTCGAATATCCAATCATTCTTTCCATTCCCTTCCACTCGAAAGTCATAGTGTGGCATCCAATACCGTTACATGGTGAGGATCATTGTTAAGATCGTACTGACTTTTACGTTTCATATATTTGATGGCGCTCTCCAGGAGACTGGCCACAGACTCGTTGAGTGAGATCTGCGCAACAGAGCTGGGACATTCTCGCACAGATTCTGCACTGTGCTGCTGCCCAATTTCACGGGAAGCCCAATCTCAGTTCCCCGCCTGTCAAGTCACTTCTAAAGTTGTCACACCCGGTCAAACCCAAACAATCAAGTTCCCTGGGTGGCCTTCTATTTTGCCCTCCTTCTCTAGGCATTCCAACAGCTTTGTACAATATGCCAAGAGGCGTCTGCGCACCCCCGATGCACAATTAGCCAAACTGTCTGAGGTACACAAGTTCTGACTGCGGGGAAGGTGATTTTCCATGACACAGGTCTAACCTTGGCTTGTGAGGTTATTGCCTGGTACTTCCTGGTACTGACAGTCCGAGCGAAAATGTTAAAAGACGTGAAGGCTGCCCAGGTTTTGCCAGCAACGGCGGCTGATACTTGCCTTCTGGGATCGAGGACGAATAGGACAATCAACAGCTCAGCTGAGCGTGCAGCTGCACTAGTCAGTGCTGTTGTTCTCTCACAAAAAAAGAGTCTCATCAGATATACAATCAAGTCGGCTGTACGTTGAAGCACATGTTTCTGTATAAAGTCAATTGAAGCAGGCCTCGGCATTACCAGTTGACCACTCTAGCACAGAATCGGCACGCCACTCGCAAGCACAACATGTCAATCAATGCAATGACAACCTCAATCAAATGTCAGGGTACGAAGTACCAGTACTTGATCATTGCACCGGTACTTGGGTTTGTGTACCATATTTCGGCTTCATTGCAATGTGACATGGGCAAAGCCTGTCTAAGTGATACTCGTTGGCCATCGAGCTCCTCAGACGCGTAGACCTCTTCAAGCTTCAGGCTCCGAGCATCCTATCCAAACGGTCTCAAAACGGTAAATGCGAAAAGGATACCGTACCATTTGAAGGGTTCCAGTGGACCCTGGCCCCAGGTCAGCTAGGCTGACTGTCGTGAACTCGAGTCGGCCTTGTCGGAATCCCTCGTACCAAAGTAGCTTCATCCACTGCAACGATAGACTGTGCGAGATCCGACGACCACATCCCTCAGCTCAGAGCAGATTGCACAAGAGTGACAGACCACTACCGAGGGATGCAAAACGAATACGTATCACATCACGCCATTATTCCAGACTAGTCGAATCGGACCACTGAACTGAACTCGGCCCCACTGGGCGTTGCTTGCAGCGACCTGCCCACGTGCTAGCCAAACGTGTGAGCCATCCGGTCCCCCCATGTCGGCAGGGCTGAAGGAACACTAACCGGAAAGGATCGGGTGTGATGAGGCTCAATGCTGCGTTGACAGGCGCCCCTGCCTTCCTGCTCATCAAGAGACCACGGATAGTATCAGGGATTATAGGCAGACACGACTTATGCAGGAGTTACTGGGGGATATCTAGCGTTAGCCCAAGGTTCCTCGGCATTTAGATACCTAACAATAATAATAACACTAAAACTAATACATTAAGATTCCCTACTCTACTATAACTTAGCTTAGATATTAGAGTTAAACTTATTAATTGTTTGATTTATTTTAAATACGCTAGATAGTTGACTTAAATTAACTACGCTAATTAAACAGCTTTATCGCTGACTGCGCTAAACTAGCCTGCGCAGACTCTTTAAGCCTTAGCGTATTCCCTTTAAGGCAGCTTATAGCTTTTATAATAATAAGTTTGCAATAGCGCGCTTGTTACTTGCTTTGCTTCTTTTATAAATCTAGATTCTTATACATTACCTATATTAAAGAGTTAGATCTTAACTTTGCTCGCAAACTATAGCTTTAATTTAACGTTAATAATAACAATAATAACAACTATTATATTAACATTTACAGCAATAATATTTGCTAGTCTGCCAACTAAATAATTAAGTTTAAAAGTCTCCTTAGCTTTCTTAGCCACTAGCAAAGGTAGAAAAAGCGTTTAGCTTTGTTTACCTTTAATGCTAATATTATATTATTACTTTTTAAAACACTTTTCTCTTTATAGCTTAATAATTTGCTTTTTAGCAATAGTTACCCTTGTTTTATTACACTAAAACAATAAAGCTATTTATTAAACAACTTTTAAACTCTTTGCTATTATTTTACTACTTATAACTATATCTTAATTAATAAAATACCGCTAGCATTATTTTATAACCATATATTACTAAGTTAATCATTTTTAAAATCTACTTTTTATTTATTATTTACCTATTACAAACCTTAAGTCCTATCTTTTCCTTTAAAAATAACACAGTGTTAGCCTTTACTTTCCTATCTATTAACAAATATAAACAACTCTTAGCATATAATAAGGGAAAACGTTGTCTAGCTTATCTATAAGCTCTAAAACCAAGCCCCCCTGTAATAGGTTCCTTAGGGTAGATAATAAACTTTAAAGGCGTTAAAGGTTGGCTTTTTTAAGCCTTAAAAAAATATTATTGATTTTAATATTTATTCTAATAGCAAGATTAATAAGTATTATAATATTAAAGCTTTTGCCAAATAGCTTAAGTATTTTAAGCGCATTTATAACGCTAACGAAGTTTGTTGAATATAAATAGTATATTTGCTTAGAGATGCCTTAGTTTAGCACTTTTATAAGTTATTTACCATTAATTAACAGTTACTTAAGATAGCTAAGATTGATACTATTTGTAATAAATTAAAATCCCATTTTGCAATCAACTTTTCCAATGCTATAGCTAACTTAAAGAATTTTATTATAACTTTAATTAATGTGGCTATAAGCAAGAATATTGCGTTGTTTATATAAATAGTTATCTATAATGCTAAAGCATGTAATATAGGTTAATATGCATAATTAATTGCAGCATTTGAGGCATTAGCACTTAAAATTCAATTAAAAATCACTAAGCCTATTAAGGTAATTATTATTAAAGCTTTTCTTAAAAAGCTTTGACAGCGTAAGAGTATTTTTGTCAACTTTAGTAAACAAAGCTACCTAGCTTTGCTAAGGGCCTAATATACTCTTGCTTACTTAGGCAAGCTAGCTTTTTTTTTAATATACTTATTGCATTAATAGTTTAAATAAGTTAAATAATAGTTCCGTTCTTAATTTAAACAGTAATAATTCTAGCCTAAGCCTTAGTTTTTCATTGTTAATTAGCTTTAATAGAATTTTATATACCTAAGCTAGCCTTACTAAGCTTAAATATTCCTAAATCGATAATTTTCTTAAAGATAGTAGGCTGGTTAAAGTTGCAGGTTAAGGCCTAGTTATAATTGTCTTTAGCTGCTACTAAACAAATATATAGTATAGTGCAAGCAGCAAGCTAACTAAATTTAACTACTTATCCAGCCTGTTAGTTAGCAGAATAATTGGCTAACTATATAGGCTAATAATCGTCTCTGCGTTCTTAAGGAACGCCGGCTCCTAGCACTACCGCTGCGTTTTAATTAGTAATTTATTATAGTTAAGCAATTATAACCTACGTTTTATGGCGAGTTTATTAAACCTATAGGACCGTTTAAATCTTATGCATTTTAGGCAATAGCAGAAAATGTTCTAGACAATTACTTTTAGCCTAATTTAATGTATTTTAATTTGTACTTATATAATAATTAGTCTTTTAGTATTATTAATGATTTTTTTATAAAATCTAGACTATTAGCGTTTAACTCTGCTAGCTATAATGACTTTAATGCTAATATTTATAATGCTGCCTACTTTAGCGTGTTAATAACTTATGCAAAGCGCTGCTGTTATTGTTAAAAGTTATTTAAGTTTAATAATGCATTAATAGATTACTTTTATTTAGTTTACTTTAAAAAGCTTTGTTTTATTATAAATATTAAAAAGTTATTACTATTGCTAATATTGTAGGCTATTAACGATTAGTCTCTGCCAAAGGCAAACTTAAGCTCTGGAGTTGCTTTTTTCTTTAGGACTTTATTAAAAAACTAATGCTTTTTAGTGTTTGCCCTAGTTTAGATTTTTAAAGAGTAGATATTAAGGTTATTAAATTGGCGGTAAGGGCTAATTTTAATATAGGATTAGGTTTTGGTTTTTGCTTATATACTTATTTGTATATATTTTTATTTTTGCTTAATAGCATAAAAGATAATATTTATGCAGATATAGGTTATAATTATATTATAGCTAATTAGGAATAAATATAATGTTATTACCTAAATATTAAGATTTGCTGGTAAGTTATTCTTATTAAATTAAGAGGTATTAAGTTTATAATTTATAAGTTATTTAATTATATTATCTTTAAGCTGTAATTAAAGGGTGTTTGCTTAATAATAGAGATACTAGCTATTGCTTTCTTTACCCATAAAATATCTATTATTAATAACCTAAGAGCTAATATGCTTATTAGTACTAATGTTATAATATTAGAAAAGTTTGATTTGCTGATTTTTAAGGATTGTGCAAACATTATATTATGCAGAGTCTATATTTTTATAACTTTCTAAGCTTGTAGACGACTGCACAATGTCTGCATCCTTACAATATAATATACTATATTGCCTTTTATATCAAAGTAATACCTTTTTATTATTTATTATATTTATATAAACAATAAATAAAACTTATTATTTATATTATACGCTATAAATAAACTTAACGCCTACTTACTGTTTATAAATATATATCTTAATAAGATTATCGTTTGCAATTCTACACCTAACTATTTAGTTATTTTTACAAATTTCTCTATTAGATAATTAAAATCTATTAACCTTATATATTATGTGTTCTAGGTTAATAGTGACGCAGAAGCTGCTAATGCTGCTTTTTGCGGCTTAAAGGGCCTTTATTAACCTATTTTTATTAATAAGTTTAATAATTATTATAAATACTTAATTATTAGCGCTAATATCTTTAAAGAACTTACTATATATAAACGTTGCTAAGTTAAAGGTTTTATTGCTAAATTTGCCGATGTTTTTTAAGATATGGGATTTGCTAATATTCCTTAAGACTAATAAATAAAGGTCTATCTCTGCAATAATTAAGAAGACTTTATCTTTAAAAAGTATTGTGTATATTTATTAAGTAAAGAAGAAAGCAAGGTTATTAATATAATAATATTAATATTAACTGCTTAAAGCAAGTATAATTATACGCTGCAAGCGGTCTTAATATTATACCTTATATTTTATATATAAAAGATACTGCCCTAAGAAAAGCTAAATAACCTTAAGCGTTAGAGTTGTATAGTTGTAGATATTTAAGTCCTTAATTATATAATACTGCTAAATATATACTTAATAAAATCTTAAAACAATATCTTTGCTAAAGTATTAAAAGCTAAGTATATTACAGTTTTTAATGCAGTAGCTTTCTTTTACTAGTGGAAAATACACCTAAAGAATCAATAGCTCTTTATAGTAACAATTGCAAAAGGTTAATTTATATTTAACTATGCTATTATAAGCTTTTGCAACTCTCTCTTTTATATTCAGCAATAGATAAATTATATCTTTGCGGGCAAAGCTGCTAAAGTATACTTTAACAACTTAATAATCCCTTTTTTAACTTTTCTTTTGCATATATTAAATCTATAATAAACATTTAAAACTCTGCGCAAATTTAATATATTTATTAAAGCCTTTAAGTTATATATTGCATCTTTAAACGCTATTATCTTTAGTTGCTTAGTTAATGCATTTAGCATATTAATGATAGCTAAGCAACTAGAAGCGATTTTTAAACTTGACTTTCCTTTAAGCCTTTAAAACCTAGAGCATTTTATTAGCTTTATAGGCTATTTGCGCAGATATATTCTATAGTTTTCCATTGTTATAAAGCCGCTGAAATAATATAAAATTAGTTTGCTTAAACTTAACTTTAAATTAATTAGCAAAAATTAGCGGCAAATATAATCAAAGCATATTCTAGTTAAAATAATCTTTAAATTAGAAAGGTTGGCGTTTATTGTTGTTAAAGCTGCGCTAATAAGATATATTAACCTTTATTATTTTAATTGCAACCGTTAACTTTTCTTAGACTTTAACGTTTTTGCTAAAGAAATTAGCGTCTAAGTTTACCACGTTGCAGTAAAGGCATTGCTAAAGATTATATAAAAAAATTATATTACTAAGTATCTTTTGCATATAGCAGTCAAGCCTATCGCTTTTCTTAGTTAATTGCTAACCTTTATAAAAAAAAGGTATTAGTTCACTAAGATAAAGCTCTTAGGATATATATAAACGCTAAAAAAGTGCTAATATTAGATTAATGTATTAAATTAACGAGTTATAGTCTTTATAAACCACAAAGCTATTGTAGCGCTTACTTGTTAGCCAAATATTATTAATTCTATAGCTATATTAGTTAATAATAAATAAATTATCCATGCCTTAAAATACCTTAGCTAGTTTAATATTAATATACTTTATAAGTTTAATAAAATAAATATTGTCTTAGATGCTTTTTTACAACTGCTAACATTAGATATACTAAATCTGTTTTTAATTGCAAAGCTAGATCGCCTTTTAAACAATGCTAATAAGCATTGGTCTATGCTTAGGATATATAATATGTTTCTATTAATTTATTTTATTTAGAATAAGTTGAAAATTAGCGGTACCCCGCTGCAAAGTGTGGAATTGGCGGTAGCCTTTGTAATAATTAACTTAGCACCAAAGTTTTGCCGGCAGCTTTAATATAGGTATAATATTAACCTATATTAGAAAAGAATATTTAATATTATAAACTAAAATAGTAAATTAGGTTGCAATGCTGCCTTGCTGCCTTTTAAGCGTTGTTTTAGGCTCTTATAAAAGATTACTAACGGCAATCCCCTTTAGTTATATATTTTTTAATTATGCATTGCAGATATTTTTTATTTATTGCATACTAGAAGTTATTATAGTTATAATAAGATAAGTTACTTATTATTACAATTCTGCGTTTATTAACTAACTAAGCACTTTAAGAATTTTATTTAATAATGTTTTAAGTGTTGTCTCTTTGAAATCTAATGACACAAGGCTTATAGAAATCTATAACTATTAATTAGCCTACTTTATCTATACTATTAAATTATAATAGACTTTATAATAGCTTTATTGCTAATTAATAACGGCTTTAATACAATGCTGGTTATTATTAATAAATTTTTAAAAGAAATTATTTTTATAACTGGCAAAAAGGGCTAGACAGCTATAACTTAGGCAGAATACCTCTTCTAAGCACTATAAAAGGGTAATTAAAGACTGCTAAAAGTTATTTTATCTAATTAAAACCTAAAATTCTTATTTAAATTATAAATTGCTGTATAAAAACGCCTAAGCATATAATTACTTTATATAACTGTATATTATTCTTAAGCTAATAAATAATTGGAATAAACTATTTAAACTTTAGAATTAGCTATTTAACACTTTATTTATAAGCTAGATAACCTTAGGAGATAGGTTAATATAATAGATAAAATGCAATTTAAATTCAACAACGCTAAATAGTTATTAATAAATATATCACCAAATAAGATTATAAAGGGATTTATGCTTAATAATGTTGCTAATATTATAGTTAACAAGCAATCTTAAGTTAAAAATCTTTTAAAAATGAGAATTTGCGCATATAACTTATTAGCATTAGCGTTAATGATAATAAAAGCTTATTTTAACTGCTGTTATTTTAGCAAATTTTTTAATATTAGCAACAAAGTTTTGCTGCGCTTATATAAAAGCTATAATATTTTTTAAAAAGTTGGAAAGAAATTTAGCTTATAATATGCTAAACTTTTTAGAATTATTAAGTAGGTAGGTTAAGCGGCTTATTGCTTAGATTTCTTTTTTTACTAAAAGCAGTATAATGTTATATTGGTTAACTATTTAAAGCTATACTTATTTAATCTCTTTGGCTGCTATATTTTGCCTATTGGTTTTATTAAAATAATAAACTATAAGCGCCGCATTTTATTAGCTAAAACTATTAAAGATAAAAAGGTTTGTTATATGGTTAAATTTATTAGCTTAGGGCCTGAGTTTTAATAATAGATAACTTTATAGCAATTAAAAAATAATGCAAATAAGCTTATTGCTAATTTTACTAAATAAGCAAATGTAAAAAGTTGCATAGTAATTAATCATATTTTATAATAGGCAAATTAATTTAAGAGCAGTAAAAGGTTTCTTTTTATATTGCAATAATAATGCACCTATATTATAACTCAACTTTTAATAATCTAATTTTAAATATGTTATCTACTACTTACTCTTAAAATAATAATATTAACAAATTATTAAAACTATGCAATAAACTTAGCATGCTTATAAAAACTATTAACTAGCTTTTTCCATTTTTTTATTTTAATAATAAGGCAACTTTTATGCATTAATTACTAATATGCGTTTTATTGCGCACGCTAATTAATTAAGTTATTGTTAAGTATAAATTATAAGTTTTTTATTTACTTTTATTTATAGTTTACTTTGCATTAGTATAACTTATAAATTTTATGCATTGCTTTTATTTATAATTATTTTTCTATTACTAAAAGTTGCAAGCTTTTGCTTGTAATTTTCTTTAAAACCCTATTAAAATAAAGTATTAACTATAAGTTTCTGCTTA